>JAHZNE010000785.1:0-144520 GCA_027744055.1 Callyntrura sp. NNG-2020 | reverse complement strand
CGTTCGTTTGATATGATATGCTCTTCGTAGTTTCTCACCAAGGTGGATTACACCGTTTTATTTTCGGGGGGTTTTCACTATGATGAACGGAAAATCGGCTGTCTCATTTTGTTCATTCAGGTTGAAAGCGACGTCGTTAAAGGATGCAGAATGAAACAAGAATAGATGGATGGAGTGAAAAGGGTGGGTCGTTTTTGCCTTCCAGCAGCACCTTCCCAACGTTTTTTTTGTTTTTAGCCCGCTTATTCACGTAAAGTAGTCATGCATGTAGGTTTGCCTGTACAGCAGAAGCACACACAATTCAAGCCAAACTACTGTAATGAAAGACACTAAAAAGAAAAGGTGATGCTGTTGATATATGATATGACGTATATAGAATGATGATAATGGTTGTGCTGGTGATGACGATGATGAAATTCGGAAAAAGAATCGATCTTCAATTCAACTTTGCTCTCACCAAAATCATTCCTTTGGTTTGTTCACTTACCATGTACACGTTTTTTTATTAAATGTAAGAAAAGAGCTAGTTTGCTCCTAAGACAAATGAGTCGACGTCTGTCCAGTCAAAAATGAAAAAAATGGTTAGGCCACCGGTTTTGAAAATACTCTTATTGCCACTTTATGGTCGTGTATCCCATAGTAGTGCTCATGTATATATGTGTAACCATTCTATTATGTATGCATGTATTTTTAAGAATTTCTCATTCCTTTCAGCCTCTTAAGAAAATTGTTGGATAATGGATGGTTTCTTCCATTTGTCTCGCCCCCTCATAAATATACTTTGACTAAGGAGAAGCAGCACTCTAGTATCAGAACAAGAGGATAAAGACAACGACGAAGAAGAATCACAACACAAAATCCAACCTGGTCTGATCCTAAAAGTCGACCACGTATGTTTTCGTGTTTTCTTGTTTTCAGGTAAAAAAAAAGAAATCCCTTTTTCTCTGTCTCTGTAGTACAGCTACATTACTTTTTTTTACAAATTCTCATTGTTTTATAGTTGAACACAGACGACAAACAACTTTGTGGAAACAAGCAAATGCCTGTAGAAGCAGAACTGCTGAAGAAAAGCACAGCAACATTTTCACGGCTTGTCCTTTCCTAAGGTTATAACTAAATGGTGCAACCGCGGAATATAATTTTTATAATGGTATCACATTCCGTTTGTTGATGGGATGAGATGGAATCAAATGATATCCTCTTCCCATCGTTTGCTGTGCCACTTCTATGGCACTGCCACACAACAGCAGTGTCGTAGCAGAAGCAATCACAAAAAGCACCTTACCAGCGCAGAGTACCAACCAGCCAACAAACGGACGACATATTATCAGATTGTAGTGATCGTGATGGGGGATGATCATCATGATGATAGTTGTTTGTAGCCGAGTGTGTGTGTAGCCATGAAGGAAAAAAGGTAAAGAAGATAGTGTGAAAACTGTCACCTTCCCATTTTCTATGGAAATAGCACTTTATAAATTTGTAACAAAATATACATCTATGTTGCCCGTGATCCTGGAAAGAGATAGGTCCTTAGTAATAATAATAATAATAATAATAACAAATAATAATAACTGACACGGTTTCAGTGGAGAAAAACTACCAGCATTCAAATATTAATGCGACAGCATTTTAGTAATAATTTGCATCTGCTCTGTATGTAAAAGTTGCAGGCCCACGAAGACAACACATTTTGTTGTACCTAAACGTGGACTCCAATACAGACCAGTGCGCAGTGTATGTCAAAATGGATAATTTACTCATCTGTAATATGTCCCTTCTAGGAACATATGAATTGTGTTCCCTTTTTACGCTTATAAATGCTCACTGCTCATCTTATCTTGATTATCTGGACCAGATTCGTCTCCGCTTTTGTTCTACGGTGAACTTTTTCTCACCGCAGCCGGAGAATCGGCAACCGCGACACCAGATTTTATACATACATAGTCAGTGGTAATAAATACAAGAAAAATGAACAAATCGGAAAAACATTGACGAGCTCGTAACCATAACCTAATCCATCCTCATCATCAACATTACAAGAGAGTGTACCGTTTTGTTTGCTCTTGACGGTCTCACTGTTTTGTCGTTATCGCCCAATGACATCACAAAAAACCAATGTCATGCTTATTCAGTTAGCTGTGTTTGTGTCTAAAATTGACTGACTGAAAACCAGAAAAGAACCAGGCAGGCGTCTGTATTTCCTCAGAGGGAGTGTGTAAGAAAGAAAACCTCATCATCAAATTTAAAGGGAAGCACGTACAAAATATAGCCAAAGGGAGAGTGTCAAGTTACTTGAATATAAAGGTATAGTGTATGGATGTGGTAAATCGAAGGGATCCACTGCTACAGCAATGTCAGAGAGTCGTGTAATCTTATGCACACATCTTTTCCTCTTATTATCGTATTATAGTAGGTTTATGCGATGGTGTGGTGTCACACACATTGCAAATGCATTTTTGTTTCAATAGCATATTACAGCATGCGCACAAAGGTAAGCGTCTCATTGTGATGCACTTTACCCCTTACGTGTTTTCGGCAATGAAACAAACCTCTTGTCTCATTCGGCACAAGCCTTATCTCCTTGTCATTGATGCAAAATCTTGGGGAAAATACCTCGAAAAGTTTCAACCTACAAATAATCAGGACTAAAAAAGAAAGAGCACACGCTTTTTCCTTGTTCTCTTTTGAACTATGCTCTCGTATGTGCGCGAGAGCAGCGTCCTTTCACTGGGTAAAAATTTCACATGATGATGATAATGACGTTGATGACTATGACGATACATTGATGAAGACGGACAGCTGCTTTTTATACATTTTTTAGATTTTACGATAGGGTCGAAGAATAGAACAAAATGATGATGGCATCCAGAGATACTGCCAACCACCATTATTATTAGTTTTATAGCTTGTGAAGATCAATGAATACTATGAAGTACAAACGAACCAAAAATGCAGATTCTGGTAAAAGATAGTGAACATCGCATCGCCTCCTGAGTTTTTGTCCCGTTTTGTGCATTACGTTTACCACTGCAAGTACTACTACTACACATATATTTATGTAATAACCAATATGCTACAACAATGTACAAATGTCGTTTTTGTCCATTCATTCATGTCTTTTTCTTCTGACAATCTGTACAATTTCTAAGTATGCACGCACATACGTGTGAGCAGCATCATTTTTTAAACGAAGAAAAGGATACATGTCTGTGCGAAGGTCAATCTCACACTTTTTCCCGATGTGACATAGAGGCATTGCAAAGGTATTGTGGGACAGATGAAACCTGGAACAACGCAGCTGATGCTTAAACGTGCATTCGGGGATCGTTACACGACAATAATAATATAAAGGCGTCAGCAGGATTTTATTTGGACGTTTCTGGCATGTAATAATGGAATTCCTTATGCAAAATTGTCAACGGTGAGTTGATCGATTAGAGATGTTGTGCATACATTACAACTCAACAGCGAGACATGCAAACGTTAATACTGTCTTAACCAGGTTGCCAAACTTTGATGGGTGGACACGCTATTTAATCGTTATCAACCACCACCTCCTCCGCGGTATAAAGAAAGAGAATATTTTGTATTTGCTACGAGAATGGGAGAAAAATCAAAATTAGTTTTTAATGAGAAGGATTGATTAGCAAAGAATAGTGTGATGTATAAAAATGATAAAAGCTGAATGACGAAGAAGAGATGAACGCAAAATTGATGACTAATGAGTGGCAAATGGAAAGTCGGCAGGTGGTCCACACACGCTATTTTCTCTGTGCGCACAAGGGTTCCTTAATTTTATCCGTATCATGGTCCCCAGCCGTGTATATGAAGGGACTGAACTTGTGCTACATGCTATGGGGGTAGATGGGGAGCTCACTCCGACAAAACATCAGAATGTGTGTAAGAATACTTGATGTATGAATGATCCATTTATTTTGTTTTCTTAAAGTCAGTCTTCTTATTAAAATAGTATTGTTTTTGTTTTATGAAAAGTAATTTTCAATTTTCCATACTGTTTGCTTGACCTCACTTCCGCAGTAAGTGGCAAATGCTTCATGAACATGGTCGTCAATCAAGGGGAGAATTCATTTACACGTACGACGAACGAATATACCCCACTTGCGATTACCACTAGCCGTCACCATCATAAAAAGCTCATTTGATAACGGTTGAACAAGTTTGATGGAAAAGTAACAAAACAGCAGGACAGTGAGTACACATAAATTGGCAGTTAATGACAATACCAATTTTTCAAAACAATTCATCGGTTCCTGATCTCATCACCACATCACTGTCAATCAGCTACATATACTAAAACACGCAACAATATTTTGCACTGTGGGAAACTCATCCTTGAAGGATACTTTTGAATACTGCTGCTTGCTGCTCTCTTCTCCTAGTAAAAATGCCTTATGCAAATGCAAAGGAGCTTACAGGGTTAACGTTTTTGATTGATCATTACAATCATGCTGACGATGATGATGTGATGATGGAGTATTTAGGCATTACATTTTTATGAATGAAATGAATGCGAAATTGGATTTCAGTTTTTTTCTAACCCAACGGATATATTGAGAATACTTACATCTATCTATACGTTTTCCTAGAGCTGATGATGAAAGAAAGACAGCAGCAAGCAGAATAAAGCAGGTTACATAAAGCTGATAGCTTGTTGGTCTCCAACAAATCAGCACAGCTTGGTGCTTTTGCTGTTCACGTACTTGCGTTAGTTGTTTTTTTTTTGCTTCACCTCATTTCACTTGACTTCGTTGTTGCTGTAGAGCGGCAGCATCTAACACAGCAGCTTGGTAGTGACTACGACGACGACAATGTTGGTGATGGGCTCCTTAATGATCATTTGATGATGGCGATGGGGTGATGATGGAATACGGAATTGGAATAATGAATCGTCAATAAAAATCGATTATGGGGTCCCATAGGGGGTACCGTTCTATTCTCATCTTCCCGTGCCGGACACTCTCTCTTGGAAAAGCGCTATAAATATTGTATTTTTCTTGTACTGATCTCCATCATCATCCTCGGCAACAGTAACATCAACCAGCACCATTATCACACGCTTCTCCTTCTCACAAGTTTTTTTAGTAGGACAGAGTAGGACTCCATTTGTATGTTATTAGGCATAACGTTTAGCCAATCTTTAAGTTTTCGTCAGGTCGGGCCGTCCTTCTACCATTACGTAACCAGGAAACTCCTTCACCTTTTTGAAATTCTTTCAACAATCGATATCACGGGAAAATAGCTCACATGGGCAAAGCCAACTGTTACAGGGGGGCTTACGGAAAAGTCACTTTAGTTTAACAAAAAAATACAATTCCAATAAACTTGTCTAAAAGAAAAATTTGAGCACCTTGACATAACTACTGTATTATTGTAACAAGTATCTTTTCTCTTATTTTTTTAATGTCTGCATCCCTCAATAAATGTTAAAATTCTGATTTCTTCTGCATGTTGATTTCTTGTAGCCATAACAGAGTTTTTCAATAATCTCAAACGTTCCTTCGAAGGAAGAAAGAAAACCTAAAAATATGCCTTATTTTTGATGCCCTACTTAAGTGACAAAATTGCCCTACTATATAACGTATATAACGTTGCGCGAATGCGGTTCATGAACTGAAGCTTTTTCTCTGCTTCAACTTGGCATGGAATAAAAGAATATTCATACTTTATAGCTACAATGGTAATAAGAGCGAGCAAGAGTGTGCAGAAAGAATTTTAAGGTTAGGTATTTTTGAATTGAATATTTTATGTCGTATGGCATTTTTAAATGGGGCATTTTGCGTAGAGCATTGTTTGACTAGGGGCATTCTTGTTTTCGGTCGTCTATCGTACAACAGGACAGTGTAAAATGTTAAAATAAGCATGTTAAATAGGTCTAAAGTTGAAAGTTGCCACAAAACGCCAACTAATGCACCGGCCGACGTAAAATAATCTTGTACAAAGTATGCCCTTATTCCTCATTACTGTCATGCCTTTTCTCCTTACCAACGTCTTACCAGTATTTTTATTTCTTGTTAGTTTTTTCCTCTTCACACATATTTCCAATTATGAGGATGATGGCGAATAATGGAACAATATTTATATTATGCAATCATTTTTCTCATTTTTAGCCGTGACTTGACAGAAAAAGCTCAAATCAGCCATCATCATCATCATCGCTTCCTGAGGTTGGCCCAATCCTGCAAATCATTTTAATGTGAATTAGCATGCATTGCATACATAAGGCACTTTTAGAAAGTATTATAGCGCATCACAGGGGCAAACGTTAAAAGTCATCTTTGAAGTTTCTGTAATACAAAAACGTTCACTACGCGGAACTCGTAAATATCGTAGAATAAAAACCTTCAAACAATATTAAATCATATTTATATTATTATAGAAATAATACGTAACACACGTCAGAGTTTCAGTGAGCGTATGTGTGAAGCTTTGAGCAAACATTAAAGAAAGAATTTATAAAGCCAGAGACGGAGGCAACAATAGTTCCCGACGATGGGAACGTACACCACAGATTAGCTTGTACACTGGCGTTGATGACGGCTCTCTAAATACTGCTATTTACATACGGCAGTAACAGGTCAAGTGAATTGATCAGTAGGGATTACGTTTTATATGCGTTTGTAATTTTATTTTTGAACAGGCAATCCTCTCGTGGTGTGTGCACCGAGGGAAAGGAAATGATCATAGCAACTTCTATTTGAATGAATGCATGCTCCCGGTCCCAACGGACCGATCCCTTTCTTTCTTTTTGCTTCATGCCGCATCAAACCAATATTTGATTTTATTACAATGTGAATCGAATGCAAAAATGATGACAACGGTATTGAATCCGTTTAGTCTAGAGGCTTTGTACTTTTGGCTGTGGTGGCGGTGGTAGAGTGTGTCTCACCCTTCCTATTATACTTCCTCCGGCGACAATGATACTTTTTCCCTCCATTTCGTGATTCGGATCCCAAGAGAACAACTTAGCCAAAAAGCAACCCTAGCGCAGTCTATATACCATATACACCCTCCTCTTCTCTTCAGCTCATTTAGCTCGTAACAGGGCGATAACACCACAACAAAAGGGAGAAAAATGCCCAAATAAAAATTCCCAAGGGTGCCACTTATGCAATGTACGCATAAGCAAATGAAAAAAATGCACACGTATAGCCCTGCTAAGAAAACGCGGCTGTCTATGCTGCAAAAGCTTACTGTCAAAACAGCATCTTAGTCTCTTTGAGCTAGTATAGTACATCCTTCTTTTTCGGATATTGTCATTATGCGATTGCCTTCTGCACTGTCTCCATTGATATCTGTAAGGGATGCTTTAAGCTGTATTAAATTCAAATGGTCATGGAACAAGGGAGCGGATATTACGTATTGGATATTGTTATGCATGTGTACCGTCGTCGTGCATGTATAAATGTATATGTATCCTCTTTTTCTGGAGGAAATGGGATAGTTTCACCACTACTGCCTCAACCATCACATTACTGATGTGATATGTGATAGGGAGAAAAAATATATAAAGATGAGTTGATACTACGAGGCGCACTGGTGGTATCATAACAGCTCGTGTTTGTATTGTATGTATTCTTATGTGAACACGAATATGTATCCCCATCCCCATTAATCCACAATTTCCTATTTTTTCAAAGTTTCTACTATTTTTGGAGTGAGATGAGATTTTTGATTATTTTTTGTTGATGGTGAAGGCGTTGTTATTGCTGCCACTTTGTGGGCACTCTGTGCTCTGCTACTGCTCTGCTGATAGTAATGAATGACTTTTTGTTTTGGTTTGTGCATTAATTCTCTCGCTCCCTATGCTTCGACACAGATGCCCTTCTTTCCATTTTCCAGGTCATTTTTATTACTATCATCGTGCTAGAGTAGAAAGCCTGTAGTAGTGGTAGCAGTGCTCTTTCAAATTTTTGGGGAGGTTTATCATATCCGAAGAGCAAAAAAGTCAATTCACTTTTTCGTCTCGCTCCGTTAATTCTTGACTTTTTCTCTTTCCCTTCTCTCTCTCTCTCCCTTCATGTATACATATAAAATATAGAAATAAAATTGTATACTCATGCGCTTCTCATTTTAATACAGTATTATTTCAAGCTGGATTGAAATGAACTCTACTGGCTTGGGTGGGTGCATGTGTACCTGAAAAGTATGTGTGTATATAAAATTGAAGGTATTATTATATAAATGTGAAGGGCCGAGCCGTTTAAGTTGACTTTTATACGGTGTATTTATTTCAGAGAAGTGAGGGGATCTAATTTAGCTATCTAATCTGTTGTCTGTCTGATTGTTGGAAGCTAGTTGATGTTACGCTACGCTACCTGCTTAAACAGCATGGCCGTGGATAGATACAGACAATGTGTATAATACGGTTGGCTGTAAAGTGATTAGTATGAGAGTAATTCATAGAACGCCATATGATTAGCTGATGTGTATGTTGTGGTTATTATGATGTAGGAACCGGAAGTGAACCGCGACGAATGTAATTGTATAGTCAAGTATACATGCTGACATGGCCCCAGTGTGTGAGGAAAAACTTGTAGCTTCTGTTTCCAGTGCCATGCTGATGATGACAACGACTATGCGATGGCCTGAAAAAGAACTGGTAGAAATTGTGGTATTCAAATAAATAGATATTTCCCATACACAAAACATACATTATATGTCAAGAGCTTTTTATGGGTGTTGATACCGCTGGCATCCAGGCGTACGGCTCTGTAGTTATGCGTTCCTGGAGGGTGGAAGTTATAATTACGGGTACAAATGTCATCGAAATAAATATGGTAACCACCAAAACGAAACCACCACACAGGTTTCAGTCACATTATCTTTTAAGTAAATGAGGTAGTTTATTGGGACTTTTCCGACGTGTTCATATAGTCGACATGTTCTTCATTTTCATTATTATCCTGACTATTTATTATGGTTATTGCTTCGCGTACCCAGCAGCAGGAACAACTCGAATGATAACATTAAGGAAAACAGTATAGGCACCCTTTCTTGACAAAAAAAGTTCACCTGACCGTTTTTATGGCATTTATCAAAATAAATGGGATAATGCATACGTACTCGACCCGTCGTTAGCATACCTGTGGCCTGTGGTTGCTGTGCTGTTAGCTGTTGTGGAATGAGAAATTGTACGACTTTAAAATAAAGAGCATTATCATTGTATTGTAGGCATACGTATGACACAATCGAATAATGTTGTTTGAAGAAGCAGCAGAAAGAAAAAACTTGTCCCAGTTAAGTTCCAGTTTTTTATCAGACTTTTCATATCTCTATATATTCCCCTGTTGTAAACTTACATATTATATCCTTCATCATCATCATTGTCGTTTCATGGATAGAATTATGAGACTCATTAAAAAACTCAACTGCTGCTGCTGGTCTGATGAATGCTCTCTCATTTTCATTTTCTTTTGTTTTTTTATATTTTTATATTTATTTTTAATGAATGATATTTTTCATTTTCTTCATACTTTGGGGCAATGTGGGACACTGATCCTTCAACCGTGCACCAACAACAATGACATGTAGACCAGCATTTTTATATACTTTATTGGATAGTGGTAATCGCCATCGTCGTTGTATGCATGAGGGTCGTCAATTTGATGTTGAAGGATCATCCGTTTAACCTTTTATTTGGTAAAAGATCCCACTTGGGATTATATTGGGATGAATATTATCAATACACCAGAGAAGACACAATGCTAATAGTAGGAAAAACGTCCCCGTTGTCCCGCAGAGTGCAACCAACTAGTAAACCAACAACACAAGCCGCCAACCAAGCAAAAACGAAAGGGGAAGTTAATTTTTAAGTAAACCATATGGTAGCTGTACCCACCCAGACAGTATTATTGTTTGAGATCACGTTCACAATTTTGCTTTTTCTTTCTCTACACGTTTGAGTGGATTTTGAGTGTTTTTGGTGGAGAAAATTACGTGTTTTTCTTATTTGCTTTCAAGCGCACTCCGTGTCCCTCTCTCTCTCCCTGCCAGACCTGCCACCACCACACCATTTCATTTTGCGATTGCATTCAGGGATCATAAGGATCTTGACGAGATGTCGATTATGAAAAGAACGCATGTATTACAAAGCTGGCTTTGTTACTAAAAAAAAGTGTGGTCAGAATGGTTCCCTTTTTAATCATTATTTTTTCAAGGGCAATTTACTACGAGGTGGATAGTGGCAATACTATGGTGGTGAATGGTGACGTTGGTTCATTAACTAGCAAAATAAATGTGCTGAAGAACCGAATGTGAAATTTGGTGAAACGATAAATGCGGGCACTTCATCTGTATTGGTGTGGTTTTTCGATTACATTGAAATTGAAACAAAACAACCAGAGAGCAATCACAAAAGACAACTGATAAAGATAACTCCCAATGAACTTTCATTCTAACCGACGCATGGAGGGATTGCAACGTGTATGGTTTTATTGTCCGGTAGAACCTCTTTAAAATAACGTAGCATACAATATGTAAGCAGAACTGTACGCGCATAGATTTAGGACTTCTCCCTTTAAAATGATACCTAGTTTAATTCAACAGCTACATATGCACCTTTAAATTTGTTACATCCCAGCTTCTTCTGAACGCAGTGACCTTGCCCTAGGCGCTGTTAGTAGCCGTTATTTGACATGTTTTATTTTTAATTTTTATTGTTGTTTCACTCATAGTCTCCTTATCTTTATCTGGTTTTCTGTTTGTCGAAAAAAATCTTGTGAACTGTTTACATTAATGTGCAATTGCAAGGGCGATTTCTTGAACGAGATAATAAAACCAGAACCTACATCACCAGTAGCCATAATATTACAAATCGTTGTTGGGAAGCTAACACTTCTCACCAACAATGACCACGAGTCATCAAAGTTTATAAAAGAAAAACGGCCAGAAAATAAAAATGATCATTTTTTCCACCGGTAGTGCAATTTTTGTATGGCTTCCTGTGCGCTAAAATAAATGACTCCCTCTTGAGCACTTGCCAGCATTATAGTGGAGAAAAAAGGAAGAGCTATAACCGTCTGGCTGGACAGATGAACGTACGTACGCGGGAGAGTTGTAGTTTTTGTGAGGTAACTAAAGGTGTTATCTAACATTTTATGTAATAAACGGGGATGCATGCATGTCCATTTATGTTTGTCTGTTTATGTAGGTATGAACGTAAATAGTTACCTACACGTCTGAACAATGCAATGTATTTTTATTACCACCTCTCGCTGCTGCTCTGCTCGCCTTATCCATTGCAGCATCCTCAACGACCTGATTTGAATACTAATGAGATTTGTGTAAGTGAGAGGAAAGCAGATCCTCGGAGAATCATCGTCGGAGAAAAAGCCGTTTTGCTCCGTGTGTTCTCAACCCTTTTGGAAGATGGTGTGCTGTTTAAAACATGCTTGGACCTATAAGCAGAAACAATATAATATATACAATAATAATAATGATTGTGCTTTTAAGATGTGTGAGCATATATCGTATGGGCCATTTCAGGGAATAATAATTTTTACTCCAATTTCCTGTTAAACTTGATATCATGTACCATCATCATCACCAACATCTCCACTACGTCAGTCTGTAGTAGTAAACACAAATAGTCAAACGAAAACTAAACTACCAAAAGAGTAAACAGCTGCTCATCTAGTGAATTGCTTCTGTTCATTTTCTTTTTGGTACTTGCAGAACATAATGCCGCTGTGCAGTGTGGTAAAGGGAAAGAAAAATGAGGAAAGAGAGATCCCAACCCAAAGCTCAACTTGGATTGTTACCATTCTTTTTTATTTCCTTCCTTTCTCTCTCTCTCTCTCTTTAAACGAATGGAAATTATGTATAGGGGTACATGTAAATTCTGACTTTTATTGCCATCAGAAGAATTCTTATTTTTTCCGGTAAATTGCCCGTTGAGACTAATTAAATATATTAATCTAGATTACCTATACGCTTGGGTGTCTTTGATAGGTACAGGAGCAAATGGTATTTTTTGAGTTCAAATGTGAATAAAAGTATGTTTGATTATATGTGGTACTTATTTCTCTTATTTTCTCGTTCAATACAGACAGTCAGACGTGCATTTGGTACGCAGGTTCTCGGCTCTCTCTCGGCCTAAAATACCTTTGAGCAACCGACCATCCCATTTGTTCCATTCATTGCTGCGTTGCGTAGAGATATTTTGCATTTTCAATTCCAATGAAAATGAAATTCTTTTAATTCGTTCGGAACGCGTCTGATAATTGATTGCGGTGTTGTGTGATGGTTTCTGCGTCTCTGCAAAAGAGAGGCATACGTACAATGTAAAATTTTAAAGCAATTAAGTCGAAACTGTTTTGCGATAGAAATAAGACACTGTCTGCTACTGCTATCACAGAAATGCCCTGCTGCTAGGCTTTCATGTAAGTTCTAATGCGTTTTTTATGTTGGCTGATTGGGTCATTTTAAATGGAAACACCGCTATTACTACGAATGGTGAACAGTGGAAAAAAATGTGAAATAAAGCAATATACCTGCAGCCGTAGTACAAGAAAGTACACGGTGTTAATGCATTTTGCATTGATGAAACATTAAAACCATTTTAATGATCTTATTACTATACCACTGCCAAGTAATACACAGAGAGAGAGAGGTATATGGTATCATCAACAAAGCAGAGAGAGAGAGCAACGTTTTTGCATTGCACTCTCATCAAATATGTGGGAAATCTACAGGTAGAAATAGCAATTTTCCGTTTATATTTCCCCCAGCCAGTCTTGTTCATATATCTCGTCTAGTCAACTAGCTACCCCCACCACCATCGTCAATCGTTATAAATACCGGGTAACGAAGCACAGCGTGAAACTTCTTCATTCAGTATCTGCGAAAGTTTCTCGCGAATGCATATTTCACGGAAATTCCTATTTTGTCTGACATACCTTTTATATATGATAGTTTTTTGCATATAAAAGTAATAAAAAGGCCATAAAATCCGCAAAACTGCTCAAACATTTAATTTGTTCTCCATCCCATCTTCTTCGGAGACTCATATTCAAACCGGATAAACACTTTTCTGTAGAGCTCGTCGAAGTTGCAGCATGTAATGATGATGATTACAATGATAATCATAATAACATGCGTGCAAACAAATGCTAATCCATCAATCAAAAAAGTACCAGCTTTTGCCTAATCCCTTGTGTTGGACTGTATATTAATGAGATTCCCTTCCGCTCAACAACCTAAAGGGAAAAATGACTTTTTAATCGAGTATCAAACTCTACAGCTTCAGAAGCAGTAAAAATGAGAACAACTGCAATAAAAAAAAGTGCCACTCTTGTGTGCCAATATTAAAAATGGTCAATTAAGGGAAATCAGAGATAAATCAAATAGCTGCAGAAAAGCGAACAATGCAATGCAGAATGAAACCAATTGCACCATTATTCATTCTAGTTACCTCTCCTACTTTTGTCACTGTTGATTCTTAATTCTCTGTCTTCATTCTTATAATTTCACATTTTTTTCATTACATTACAACTACTGTTTTCTAGCTCTTTTCCGCCCGCATTTTTCCATGTCCTACATCACTAAATTGACACTCACGCACTCGTCAAAAATAATTAAAACAAAAAATGCACAGGCAATAATCTATATACTGTGCAGAATTAATATTGCTCCGTAAAACAGCGTAACACGTAAAAACTAATAACTAGATAACATCCTCTTTATCAAGTGCTGCAAATGGAGAAAAGTTGTAAAAAATCCATTATCTTTCCTGTTAGTCATGAATGAAGTGTAGATTAACACAATAAATGGTTTTATGGCGTTTATTTGCATGTAGTAATACAAAAGCAGGAGCAAAAGGTAGACAAAAAGTAGGAGTCTCTTACACTCTCTTGTTAGTAATGTGTTCTCTGCTATTTTTATTGATATGTATATACAGTCACCATCCTTTCATGTAGCTTGTTAAGCTATGCTCTTTATAGCGATGAAAAAGGCAATCATAACATTGTGATGAATACAAAAAATGATTTTTATCGCCAAAAAAATGCAAAACTATATAAATATTACATAGGCATATATAGTTGGAGTTGTGTATAAAAAGCATCCACATAGGCATACAAAAAGGTGATTGCGGTGATTTATGCCAAGATTGAGATGACACGAACGACAAGATAAATGTATTGTGCACTTGTGGTGACTCATATACTTAATTCTTACCTAAAAGAGTATAATATTTATGGCATGTTTGAATGGAAAAGCAGTTGTAATAATATCAAAGTACAGCATAGGTTACAGGTAAAATGTTTTCTAACGATGAGTGTGTGTATACGCATTTGAATGAATGAATCATTCTGCTGTTGTTGATGATCATCTTTATCATCATCAAGAAGAGATAATGAAAACTTTTTGCTACTTCTTCTCATTCTTCTTCCCTTTAAACATTAAATTAAGGCTGTGCAGTAGTAGTGTAATAATAACGATAATAAATAGCATCGCCAACACAGTGTACCCGATTGCTCATTCAAAACAAAACCAGTAGAGAATCGGATACAACCACACAACACACAGACGAGAGAAAAGATAAGATGCAGAAGATTACCTGTTAAGTAGAGGGATGCCATATTTTCTCTAACTTGTTACCACGATCGACTTTACACACGTATACTTGCTACTCTGTCTGTTAATCAGTGGTTTTCCATCAATTATTACTATTTCCTCAGCAGCAGCACAGAGGGAAGCAAAAGAAGGAGTTGGTATAGCCGATGCGATGCACGTAGTATTTCTGTGCAAACAAATGTACGTATTTACCTTCATATTATGTATCATCTGCATTATTTCTATTTCTTGAAGCACGAGTATATAGTGTAAGCCGCAGCTCATGAACAGTTCAGTGTTGTGTAGGCAAGTATACAAAGGGATGGAGTTTTTAAGAACGTTGCTCATTCATAATAATGAAGGAAGTAAGGAACGATTCAAAGATATCTTATCAGCAGCTGAAATCCTCTCATCTCCATCTCATCTATCTCCTTTTGCCATGTCCAAAATTTTATAAAGATGATATTGCACGCTTATTTTGCTGTTATGCTGCTACATACACAATGTGTTTGTGTATTCCAACAGGTTCCTCATATCACATATTAAGTGTAATATACCAGAAAGATAGCTAAGATTTAGATGTGTCTGTTGTCATATTCAGGTAAAAACTGCAGAAATAATCTGATTCGTTTTATTACTATCCGCCGTATATATTAGACCATGCAAAGTAAAAACGTGCTTGGTTAATTTTGGAAAAATTTGGAAGCGTTTTTCCTAAGCCCGATCACTTCAAATGAAACAAGTTCCGAAATGTCTACTACAGGTATAAACGTGCACACACTAACCGCAAATGACCACAAGAGATGACGAAACGACGTTGATTTTAATGAATGAAATGAAAAAGATTCTATTTCATTCACTTGCCGTAAGTTTGTTATGCTTCTGTTCGTTTACGGTCCTTTTCTATCTTTTTATTGTTGACACGAACATGATCCATTCGTACGATAGCGTTGTTGTATATTATACACACGCTTATCTAATCTCGATACAAGTAGAATGACCACATTGTCTGTTTTCTTCCTTTTTAATCAGAGTAAGAGAGGTTAGTAAAAACTAAAACAACCTTACTTATTTGTGTACCTGCACAGCAACACTGAAGTCGATAAACTTGAATGAGCACTGAGCAGCATAGCATGAGGGCGAGAAGAAGAGAGTAAAAAAGGAACTGATTGTGAATGTTGTTGGCGATGGTGTTTCTAATTTCTGTGATCCTCACCTGTCCTTTGAATTGCACTATTATGCTTTGTTGATTTCATGATAAATGGCTGCAGATATACCTGCAATCTCATGTTGAGGACGGCAATGCAATGGGGAAGTTGCTGGTTCGATACGCACATTAGGTACACTTATTTGAACGGTGGTGTAAATTTCAAAGGTGTTGATGATGTGCAACACATGCGTAGCTAATGGATTTACCTCGTGTCATTTATTTGATGCAATCATTAAGAACATGGAACAGAGGCTGATGGATGATCAGATCAAACCATTTAAATTGCATTCTCTTCACACTTACATAATATATTGTTGTATCAGTACATTTCTTATCGGGGGATGAAAAATTGGCTTGCTTACAGTTTTATGTAGATACGTTTTCTTAAAACGACAAAGACAGGATGGTTAATTCAAAATGAATGAAAAATGAAAGAAGCTACTTTTTAAGCCTTTGGATTTTTAGTGGAAAAATAGCATATTTGGTTATTTCCTGAGAGGGAACGCTATATTTTTTCTCTGGTGGGTGAAGGAATATTCTTTCAACTCGGTTGTGGCTGTTGCACTCTGCATAGAATTTAATGTTAGTTGTGTATCGCCCAGTACTTGCCTCAAAAGCAGATAATTAAAAGGTATGCTTGATAAGAAAATTATGGTTATCATCTGCACACACAGACAATAATGGACAGACATTAGACAGTTTAACAATAAGGCGTGCTGCGTATTGTATATCAGCGAATCCTGTACTTCCCCCAATCTACACACCTCATATCATATAAATACCAAATACCGAAAAAAATTCTGACTTCACACTATTTTTGCGTAATAATTTTTAATGGTTAAAGCCCTATTTTACTTCAAAAATTGAAAATAATTTAACAACCGACACAAAGTCCAACTTAAACAATATGGTCAGAAGTTTTGGGTTAAAAGTGGAAAAAATAAACGATTTCTTTTGATAAGTTATCTGTCTATATCTATAAAAAAAAAGCTGCGAACATCCTCCTTGCAAGTCCAGCTTATATGTAAGTCTCTCGCTAGAATTAAAAAAAAAAACCATGTCGTACTTACAAGTCATATCACCCAGTACAACTTTTCATTTATCTTATTCATCCTTTGTTTTTACATACAGTTTCCTCTTCTACATACAGTCCATCACCACTTATTTTTGTATCTGTGCAGTCAACAATAGAAAAGGTCAATCTGCGATCTGATCTATCTAGAAGCCCCATATTCAATTCACTATGCTGATGATGACGCTCTGGTCCATCATGTGAAAATGAAAATACCCAAACAGACACGGTACTACCACTCTCGCCACGTCAGACATTATCAAGACAAGAGATTCGGTTGGATAATCATCATTTTTAACATCTTGCTTTTTTCCTTTCTAACCGTCTTCAAATAATACACATTATCATGAAGATGTGTGATATCACCATCATATCATGAATGCCATCGCCGTCATCATTATTATTATTGCCATTATCTGATCTGAGACCATTTTCACATTTTAATTCTCAAATTTATCGCAGAGTCATTTCAATATGCACACACTCGGGAAAGAGAGGAAGTGCGTTTTGATAAAAGAAAAGACGATGTTCTCCACAAAGTTTAAGGTTTACAGATAATAATACACAACATAGACATAATCTAGGGGCTCAATCTTCCACAAAGGAAAAAAGTAGTACTTGATAAAAAAAAAGTTTTCATTGGCCAATACTTTTACAGGAAACTACTTTTAATATTTTTTGATGAAAAACGAAATATCTCTCTTTTTATTGTTACGTAACACACATTACCGCAATAATAAGTATTTTAACATGCTGATGATATGAGTGAGTACACAAGTTGAATCTATCGATTCACTTTCTGCTCCGTTTCGTCTTTAGATGTACCATTAGTAGACACAAAGAAAATTAACAAGAAAAGATAATGATTTTAGTGATTGGTTCCGAAGATAATGTTTTGTTTTAAACAGAGTTAAACCGTAAAAGTTTAATCGTGTAGTGGGGTTGAAACAAGCAACTGCACTGCTATATTGGTAAAAACGCTGGAGATGTAGTAAATGATTTTAACAAAAAAACATGGACGATGAAATGGAATAATTTTCAATTTTTCTTTTCTTAAACTTCGCCTCGTTTGCCAAAAAAGTGTGTCCGACATGAGCGTAATACTGAAAATGAGAAGTGAACGAGAACAAAAAAACAGAAATTAAAGTTGTAGTTGGTTTTATTTGGCACGAGTCTCTATCTGGCATTGAAATCTGTATTGGCGTTGTTGGTGGCACTGGAGTAGGTAAAACTCGTTGTGTTGGTGGATACGTTGAGAGTCGTGGTAATGAGTAGTAAATGGAATTAAGACGGAAATCGGGTACGTAATAGAACAGGAAGAACACATACGTATTCAGCCCAGTGGCGAAATATACCCGCATCCAGAGGGAGAAGAGAACTGAGCTAAAAGGACAGTCACTTGCGAGCAATAAGGAAATGAGCTGTGAGAAGACCACCTACGTGTCTGCAAACACACAAGTTCATTACGAGGTAGTGTAACGGTCAGTAATTATGTATTACAATTCATGAAGAATGCAAAGTAGGTAAGTACACAAAGGGACTGAATGTATACATCATAACTAGAACTGCAACCACTAATACTTTTCTTCTGCAATGTCTAACTGTCCTGGTTTCTGGGGAGAGACATTTCGAAAGAGATAGAGCGAGAGACAGCTCTCGTTTTTTTAATTAATTCGTGAATATATAAATGACCAGCAATAGAAATTAAAAATGAGAGGTGAACCGAAGCTAATGAATGAATGAACACAGCAGACAACCGTCGTCGTCAGAAAAGCGTCAGCCCATCAGAGAAAGAGAGAGAGAGAAGATAAACAAATATAGCGAAGAAATGCAGCAGCACAATACAAGAGCTCACTTTTGTGAACTTGTTCTCAGGCTTGCTCCATTTTTCTAATTTGCATAATTCTCTTGTTCTCACTCACAACCCAGACCAGGCATCTATCCATCTCTAAAAATATTCATCAAGCAGATTACTGATTCGCTCTCATAATTTCTTTATTCCGTTTTACGACTTTTACAATAGCTTCTCAGCTCCCTCTAATATCCTCTCAGATATAATAGATGTAATTAGCTCAATTACGTTTTTCATTTGCGATACTCTTGCAAATCTGAATAATTTTATATTGCTCATTTACATTCCAATTTTCATTATTTTCATCAACTCAAAAGATTAATCGTGAACTTGGACTACAGCAAACTATATGATTCTGACACTCGTCAGCCTGTGTGCATAGATATTTGTATTATCATGACAGCTAAAAGTATTGCTGAAAACACTCTCTAGCAACACTGTTTGGGCGATTCATTACTATTTTGTCCATTATATATGCATTTTTTTCCCTGTGAGATAATCTAATAATTACAGGAACAAGTGAATCATTATCATCAATGCTTATTGTCATTAGTTGTATTTTCTTAATTTTTATGAGAAAAATTAGTCCTATCAGATGGAGAAGCTTACAAACGGATGTGAAATGTCATCTTCATTGGTAAGTTCCCTTTTCACTCTTGACAACTGCTGCTGAAGTAAAACTCGTGTTATCGCTCGCCTACGCGTCAAGTTTCTTATGTGCTGTATCTCCGCAAAGTACATCTATGCAAACATACGTATATATGCCCACTATTGTATTATACAGCAATCATAAATGGCTCTTGTTTTCCTATCGATATCAAAACAAGTAACTTGTAACAAGTATATAAGTATCACTTATAGAAATTGTGTATCTAATCGTTTAATTTCTTCGTTAATTTTTCCACTATCGTGGCGTGGCATTATGTGGTATATACATTCTTCGCTGTTTGAAAAAAACATTCGGCTGTTATAACTCTTTGTCTACCCATTCAAGAAGCAGAGCCATTTTGAAAATTAGTTTTAATCACTTTGACCAACCTTTTGATTATATACCACCTTTGCAGCTACACGCGTCTTGTTTCTGGTAGCAAAAGGTGCGCACAAGTTATATCGTTTTCTCATCTGGATCTCGATCTCGATTTGATGATGATTGTGATGGTCATATAGTGATATACTTACAGAGAGAATCTAAAGTGAGCAGCACCACCTCCTCCTCCACAGCCACCATCACCCATTAAAATGGTGAAAATAATGGGAAGTTATAATGATGCTTTTAATGGCATCCGAGTGTACACTCCTATATTGCCTGTTACATTGATAGTGTCGATCATTTTCCAAGATAAACTTGTCCCCTGTTATAATAACAACCTATTTTTACCTGCTTTTTCTCCCTCCGTAATATGTAGGCAGTTCAGCAATTCTCGGCTCTCTTTCCCGCAGTCTACAAACTTTTTTGTGCTTCTCCATCATCCATTTTATTTCTACCATCCCACTAATTTGATTTGATTTGACTTTTTGATTAGAATCAACTAACCAAAAATACTTTATTATTGCACTCAAAGTCAAGTCAATGGGAACAATTTTTAGTCCTTTTCCTCTCCTTTTTCTGTATACTCACTCCATTCTTTGTTTTCTGGGTGTATGTGGTGCGGTGGCAGTGGCGATGGAATGGTGTAGGAATGGCTCTTAATGGATAGGCAGCTATAATACTGCAAATTAATTTAATTCCATTTTTACTCCTTTTGAAGCTTCCGGTGTGTAGTGGTTGTTTATCGCTTCTCCCATTTTCGTCATTGTTGTTCCAACTAATTTTTCCGACCCTTTGTTTTAGCTTGTTTTCCTCGCATAGGAAAGGAGCACCGAGCGGGAGCGGCTGCGTATAAATATAATCATATATTTTCACACTTGCGTTGCTGCATTTGTTTGTTGTTCTGTGTGACCACGGTGGAAATTAGTCGAAACAGAAGAGTGACCAATAATAATGACGAATATGCTTGACTGTTTTGTTCGGTGGTTAGTTAGTACTACAACTACCACCAACTGCTTCTAGTAGCAAAAACTTGTATTATACGCGTAGCAATTCTTGGACAATGTACACACCGCACACCCAGAAAAAAACGATAAAAAATTGTTGGAAAACGCCCATTCTAATAGTACATAGAGGGATGATGATGGTGATTTTTATAGGTATATACGCTACGCCCATTTTCTACGAAAAAAAATCCCTGCATAAAATAACATACCGAACCAAAAAGCAAAAGTCTTCTTTTGTCAAGTGGTCAACAAAGCCATAGACCAGGTCACTTGAGTAGCTTGGGGTATTTTTCTAAGCTGAACAAATAAACTACTCGATATTATTATTACCATTATTGAAAAAAATAAGAGCAACTGCCAAACTATAAATCTTTCCCCTTTTTGTTCTCTCTGCTGTACAATGATACATAGTTTGGCTGCTGCAAACATTGTTCGTTCCATTATCAGTTGGCATTCATCTCTCCTTTTTCATCTCCTTCTCCTTACTTTTCTAATTCTTTCCGCTTTTCGATCCGATGCGTGGATGGATATACCAATCAAAGTCTGAAACAAACCATGAGAGAGAGAGAGAGAGGCGCTGGTGTGGTGTGGAGAACTGAGAAAAAGCTGCTGCATCGGTGGCAGATGATGACCAGGAAGAAAAAAGGAAATACGACGCAGACTACTCGTCGAAGTGGCAGTACAAGTAGAAATAAATGAGCAAATTAGAATTTTTCTGAGAGAATTTGAACGAAAAATAACAAACCAATCAAGTGAAGGTGTGTTGCTGTTGTTGTCCTGTTCTCTTGTTAACTTTTCTGTTGTAACTTGTCATCATCATCCCCATCATCTTGCTGATTGCCATGCGATCTCTCTCCTCTTCCCTTTCCCCAGCGCAACTACTAATGTGTACGTGCATACCTACACAAGTCCTTGCTTGTACTTCTGCTGGAATTAGGAGCGCGCATAGACTTTGCATTCCTTCTACCCTTTTACTTTTTCTTGTCTTGTATGCATGTTCCCTGTATGTGTATATGTTTGTGTATTTGTTTTTTATTGTGTGTAGGTATTTTCTCATCATTCCCATCTTGCCATTCGTGATTTTATAAAAGAGCATGTGATGTAGTAGCGGTGGTGGTAAAGATATTGTGTTCATGATGACGATGAAGGTGAAAATGATGATGAGAATCCGTGATAAATACTTGTTAGTAAACTATGTGAGGAAGCTGAAACAAAATGACGTTACTTGCATCGCATGCACGCATTCAATTTTTAACAAGGCAACGTGCAGTGCCATGTATGCATACCTTTAGAAACAGTGGCTTTCCTATATTTAAGTATGTTTGTCTTTCTATGTCCATTTTACTCTTTAAGCAAAGCATATCATTCCTTTTGTACTCTTTGCAGTTTCTCCTGTTTTCGTTGTTCCCTCTCCTGTTTTCTTCCTTTTCCTGTTGTCTCTCTCTCTCTCATGCTGTATTTACGTGTATTTTCTTCTCCCGTGTTGTTATTTGTTATTAGGCAGGATGTTATCCAAATTGAAATCTTTTGGGACATGGCCCACTAACTAGAAACAAGTATGCGTATGCAGTAAAGTGTTTTTGTCTTGTACACTCGACTTACAATCTGCAACCAAACAAGCTCCATCATCAACACCATCTCTCTTGCCATCCCTTTTTCTCCTGTCAGAGTTCACTTCTTGTCGATCTATCTCCTTCTCCTGTATTTATTGTGTAACATCACACTGCACTGATTTTCCATTACTGCAAAAAGTATTTTTTAAATGAGTGTGATGCATGGCTTATTAGAAACAAAAAATCCAGGTTCTCCTGTAAACCTTTCCAAAATTTCAGTTCATTGCAAGCTTGACGGTAATACGATTTACAATGGGAAATCAGGTTTGTTAATCCTGGGTAAGAGCAATATGCAAAGGAAAGTTGGCTAAACCAGTAAATGTAAATATCGTGGAAAAATGCGCATAAAAAGGTTACTTTTTATAATAAAAAGAAGCACATTTTATACAAATGAGTTTCTGATACACTCGCTGATTACCTATGATCTGCAGTGAGAAAACAAATCTTAAAATGTTTTGCTCTCTGCTTTACTTTGGTTTGCCGCTTTTCTCACTGTCACTGTTTATACATGGCTACATATATTAAGTAAAATAAAAATACAACAGCTTCTACAGTTTGAAAGGTGAATCATTAGTGAATGCAGGTCAACCACGGAACTTCAAAAGTTTTCTTCAGCTGCTGTTTTTAAGGTTGTCTTGTGTCAAGGTGGACACGATGATATACGACAAAATGTGTAAAAACTTCAAGAAAAGCAAGCGACGGTTGACGCTATTCATTGACAAAGGATGCATCCTGGCAAAGTCATCATCACACAGCATTCACATTTTCACTATAGAAAAAACACGTAAAATACAGGAAAATCATTCCGGACGGACAGTGTGTAGACTAGAGATCTACTAACCTGATAGTGTTAATGTATATTCTACATACATAATTGGTCGAGTACACGTCTCATCCTCAAAATTGGACTTTAGATACATTTCTGTGAACTTCCATAGCTGCACATCTCCTGCTTCTTCCTCCTCCTACAAATTGAAAGAACTGCGTCTATCTGCCCTTCTCCTGCTAGTGTTTCGTAGTTTATAATAGTTGCATTTTTTACTTTTTCACTAAATTTTTGTTGAAATGCTAAAATGTTTATTTTTTCGGTTCAATGGGAGAGCTCCGAGCTATGGACGAATTCTCGATTCTGTGAACTACTTATGACATGTTTAAGTTTTAAAACTATGGACATAAATACAGCTAATTCCATTCCACTGTTCTACATTGCTATCATCATCTCTGTTCAGTCGGTCATCTGGTCCATTTGTGTGTTCCATACATTTTCATGCCATCCCTATGTGTATTTTTGTGCACAAACACACACATATTTATTATAAATGTGGCTTTACTACATATTATGCATCTAAAAATTATCTTTATCACATCTCTTGTCTTTGGTCGTGTCTACATAAGCTTGCATAAGCATAAATGAATACGCTTTTAGTTGCACTGCTTAATACTACAATGCGGCTGAGACCAAATGTTGTGGAGTGGTGTGGGTTCACTGTTTTTATTTCCACTTCCACCTTTTTCATTTTTATTCTACACCACAGTAATATTTCCATATCATTCTGTCCCATCACCAGTTAAAAATATTCCGTCGTCCGTCCGTGTATTCTAGTTTAAGCGCAAAAGCATTATGGAACGCATTATCTCAATGTAACATCAGCTTAGAAAAAACTCTTGTGTACCTACTACCTAACCTATCTCCTTATATTTATTAATGTACTATATGTCTAGGTAAATTGGGTATGTCGACTGACTGACACCAAACATAGCAAAATACAGAGCAGCAAAAATGCGTCACTTAATGAAAGTTTCAGGATAGTACTACAAACTAAATCTGTGAAAAGGCACAAACCAGCTTTGAGTTTAATTCGTCTTAAAAAGCTATTATGGTCCGTATTTACATTTACATATGCAACATAACGTGAAATGTACGATTCTTACACACTTTTCTGGCAAAGATCCCAGAAAAATGATAAAAATAATGTCTTTAAATAAAAAATATAAAAAAAACATTTTATTTGAATGGCAGTATGTATTACGAGATATGACATGGCCAGTGAATTTTTCCTCAAAACTGTGAAACCTGACTAGCTGACTGTTATAATATTTTATGTAGGTGGTTTTCAGTTTGAAGGAAAAATGATTCCTTTCTTTCAGGTATAAGTAATAAAGTTGACGTGTTTTGGCATGATGTTGCCCCAGCTAATACAGCTCACCCAGAGATGAGGATGCTGAAACATTTTAAAGAATATGAGAGGGTCGTTCACAGAAACCATCAAAAAATCATTCTAGTCAGCAAGAGCATCATCAGTTAAAAATAATATCATTCATATCCTCCCGTCGTCATTATTTTATTATTATACAATTATATTCGTACCTGGAAAACGCTGCTAAAAAGTACCTACCACCACACAGCTAGAACTCGCAGCAGTATTTCCCCCGGTGTATTGTTCTGTGTATATCTTTCCGCTGGCTTACAAAGTCCAATTAATTTTTATAAAAAGCTTGTTGCTCTCGTCGTAAGCAATAAGTTTGAATTGAAGTTGGAATTAGAAATGTGGTGATGCTCAACTACATCCGAACTCGTTCATTATGATTATTATGGCATTAAATCAACTTGTTTTTGGCTCAAACGCTCTTTCCTTTACTCGTGTACAGGGGGGAACAGAGAAAAACAGAATAAACTTAAAGAAAAGAGTACAAAAGAAAAAAGTTTATTTTTATATTGGTTTTCTGCAATTTAACATTCGTACTTTTATATTTTAACGCGCTTTTATCGGTACTTTAAGGTTCTTCGTCTCTCGAGTGTGCGCCTGGTGTTTCAAAGTTGTTGTTTGGGTATTATAAAGAGGAAAAAACTAACAATATGAACGGAGGAATTATGGGTTGGTGAACATTTTGCAAAAAATTCCCATCATCGAGCAAAGAAGTTGTGTGTATAAACGAGAAAGTCATAATTACTAAAGTTTTAAGCATAAAACTTAGGTTTAGCTGTTACATTTTTTGCTTTTTTACTCGTTCAGTTATGGCGATGAAGCAATTCTGATCTAAGAAAGAAGAACTGGATTTTATTTTTTTTATATAATTATAAAATTGTTGTAAGCAGATAGGTGGTTTTTAATCCTCCTAATAGAATATGCAATAAAACACCTTTTTATGAAATGGCGGAGCAGTTTAATTGTCAAATGCAGCAACTGACGTCAACGCAGGAGTTGTTAGCAGCCAATAAATACTTTGAAAGGCTACTGAAAAACTGAAAATGACTAGTTTTATTTTTGTTTGAGTACACACACACCTTCCGCTGCTATTAGTATAATCACTCTTAAGCACCTACTTCAGATGAAACTAAAAAAACATGAGCATCGTGGTAAGAGGAAAGGGACGTCAATTTGGCAAATGGCACTGTGCCGTGCATAATTATACGGTATGGCACCTTCCGCGTGTACCACAATAACCAACCCTTCGATTTAAAAATCCATGCGTTTTCATACGAATTTTGATTAGTCTTGCACTACAGGTTTTGCCATTGAAAAGACATTATAAACTCTCGATTATCTTGCTATTATCATACAGTGTATTCCTGCTATCGAATAACTACATCTGTACTAGACTAGTGTACACTCACCCTGAGAAGACGGTGTACAGCGTTTGTAATCAGTATGAATATTTAATGAACCAGGAATAATTTGTTCGGGTAGCTACCGAAAACAGAAAGCATAGGTGATCGGGCAAGTATTTTGCATTTCAATGGCTACCGACATGAATTATGAATGCAATGATGAGAAACTAAAACTCGCCTACATATACAAAAATAGCTCAAGAGCAAAATGTGTTCATCATTCATCATGTAAAAGAATAGAACGTGTAGAACTTGCACGTGTGATTTCATTTTCTCGTTGAAACGAGCTATTTAAAGTCATTTTATGTTACGTGTAATTTATTGCAATTTTCGTTTGATTAAATCAGCAAGAGAAACCAAAACGCTCAATGAATGAAGCATAATGCTCAGACAGAAGCATAATATTATACTAAACGTAAGAAGTAAAAACCTTTGTTGCATTTTGTCGGAATGGGACGATGATAAGTAAGAAAAACAAAAACGTATATAAAGTAGGTGGGTGCACACAATAACAATAACACGAGAACAACGCGCATAATAACAGTAACTTCCAACCCTTTAATTTTACTGCTTAAATTGTACGATTCTGCTTGCGATGCTGACTACTACACTACTACCGCTACCACTACAAGAGTAGCGTTGTTTTTGCTGCTGTCAGTCGTCAGTAAAAAAGTGGTAATTGGTGCTTTAAAACAAAAGCGAGCGAGCGTGGCCCAGTGATTACAATAATTATGACAAGGTATCATCATCAGCCTCAACATCAATGTGGCGGTCATCATTAGCCAAGAACCAAACCGCATCAAGGAAGATCCCTACTCGTTTCTCAATCCTCATCACCGTCAAAGTCCGTCTTCATCAAGACGTCTATAAAATGTTAGGTTGCCGTGCCTGCTTTTGTGGTTATTTTCTGGCCGTAGTGCCGGGTATCTGTGTGTTGGGCTGATGAGCTGATGAGCTCTTCATCATTTGCGCACTTTCTACTGAAGGAAAATGCTTAAAAATGTTACTCGAGTTACTTTCATGTCATGATAGTTGCTTATAAAACCACAGGCAATGTGGCGGGCGATACTAAAGGAAAGGTGGATGTGATGAAGTGACCGCGAACACGACCAAGTTACGAGCGACAGTTTTGATCTTCGTGTTATTGTTTGTTGATTTGATCATCGCCTTTCTATTTTTCCCAATATTTCACCTCGTGCATTATGACATGCTTGTCTACTTGGATGAATCAACATGATTTTACGTCGAACAATTTGAAAATGGAACATGCGAACATGCCACTATACTTAGATTAATCTTAATGAATAAACCATGATCCTGATTAAATCATGTGAAAAATGTCGAACAAAGTAAACTAAACTTGCCAGGTAAACTATCAAGTCAATAAAGCAATAAGCATACATGTAATTTTGCAATATTTTGCTACTTAAAATATCACCTAAAGTAATCAATAGTCACGCTTAATAGGGAATAAAATCAAGTGGATCACCATCATCATTCTTTTTGAACACTTTTCACTAATTCGTGCTTGAGCGAGTTCATCATGAGGTTCATTTTGGTTTTATTTCTTACATTTTTTTACCTATCGCGAATACATGTTGCAAAGATTAGCTAACCGTTCTCTTCTCACGTTTTGGGTAATATGTCGTGAATCGCGACAATCAGGGTGCGAGTGCAAGACTACATGCTTCGAACACGAAAAGTACATGACCCAAATTAATTTCAAATATTGAGTATTCTTCTGCAAGGGAAACATTCGATTTTGATTAAAATCAATTAAGAGCTCATAAATTCAACTATAACATTATATTCTGAATTATATGTATGGTAAGATTAAGTTTACGACATCGACATTGTAAAGATAAAAAACGCAAAAAAACTCATAGGAAAAAGAGGAAGCCAACTTCAAAATTGGTCGTTCTCATAGTTGGGGCAAAATTTTCGATCGAAATAACCACCCGACAAGATCTTTTCACTTCGATCCCCCTCCTCTCCTTCGCCTGTCAACTTTTACGTATATCTTTCCTCTTTTCTCTTCTCTTGCACCCTTTGGAAAACTTTTTCATTCCAATTCCAACCGCCAACGAATATCAGTTAGTACTACCGCGACTAAGTTGTGAGTAGCTTCGTCGTTTTCTTGACTCTCCTACTTTGAAAGAATCATCCTCCTTCCACTGAAGTAATGATGATTCAGTTAGATTCCAAATTCCTCTTCGTCTTTTCCACCTCAAAGTTCGATCTTGTATGTGTCTTCCCATATCTTTTCCGTTCATCTCTCTGTCGTCTTTTCGTTTGCCCTTTTCTCTTTATGCTACTCCAAAACGTAGCGAGCTCACACAGGCATTCGCCACAGAACTTCGCATCGGAGCAAGTCCATTGCAGTCAGCCAGAGTAACCAAGATGGATGGCATGGTCAGAGACAGAAGAACACAAAGTTTTTTGGGAGTGGGCTCGGGCTCAGCACTTTCTAGTAAAAGTCCTCTCACTGACACTGCTATCCGTATCATACCTACATGTTCTCTGAACAAAAACGAGAATTCCATTCTTTAACAAAACATATCGTAGCTGCTGCACACATATATACATTGCGATTTTGATTTTATTCATTACGGTCATTATTTTACTGTTTGCTTTTGTAATATCACAGAATATAACATTTTATTCCTGTATGCATACATATAAACTTGTTGCCTTATTTGCTTCCTTGAAAGCTCAAAAGACAGAGCCACAAAACTGTCTGGAGACAGAATCGTCCGACTTTTCCAAGACAAAACCATCCAACTAGCCATTCATGTGCCTTTCCTTTACATTTTGTTAATCAGTACAGTGAAATGGTGGAAATAAGAAACTCTCTTAGAACAACAGCTCCACCACAATATCTACACGGTTTCTACAAATGCACGATACGCTACCACAACTACTGCTTCTTATTAGTATTTTATCTCAATCTTGATTTGCTCCTGTCGTTGCTGTATTGTGGTCCTTTTCCTGCTTCCTCATTCATTCTCCTTGTGCATACGTCTGAGAGAGTAACTTCAACTTCTTCTCTTCATTCATACCCCTTGTTTTCCCGTTGTTCTACTTTGCTTCTTCTCACTTCAGCCCTCCATTTTGTTGTCGTTGTGTGTGACGCTGAACTTCTGAAATTGGATTATGTAGTACGTACGTTAGGTTAACGTTGCTCTCCTTCATGACATCCTACAATCACGACGGCCATATGCAAGGAAGCACTCCTTACCGTCACTGGAAGTGGAAAGTACTGTTGGTAATCATGCAAAACATTTCACTCCTCCTGTCATGTGTCACTTTTCTGGACGACGACGTCGACGAGTCAGCAACACGTCTGAGAAATGTTCATCCAATTATTCTTCAAAATAATTAGAACGAGAAAGATGTCAATTGAGAAACAAGAACAAGCATACATTGGGGAGCAGGGACATGGGACAAAAAACAACACACACTGGCTGGGGTTGGATTAGGTATCAAATGATCGTCATCTTTATCATCACGGGTTTATATATTTATGTTATGTTCACTTTAATAAGGATCTATGTATGAACAAGTATCATCTGCTTTTTATCATTATCATGAATTCATGAGCGTTCTTTTAATGTCATTATCATTTCATGTTGCTCATCATCATACTAATCCATCTATTCAGCCTCTATTGTCCCTCTTGAACCATCAACCTTGCTCTCTTCCCATCATCAACATCAGCAGTGTCTCACGTCTTTATTATCCATCAGTTCAATTACAGTCGTCACTATACAGAGTCAGCCGGTGACCCTTATAATATAGTAAGCAAAAGAGGTTTAAAAATCAAGACGCTTTTCGACTTGAATTCAAATTTTGTATAAGATAAAATAAAATAAAACCAATATGTCTCCCACAAAAAGAATGCTAAATTTTCGGATCACAATGCTGTCAGATAAATGGGTGTAGTCTTTGGAATAAGACGAAGATGACGCACTTAAGGTGCAACGTAGAATTATTGCGTCATCAATACTTATGAAGAACAACGATAAACATTGAAAATTTCTGTATGTATGTATACACGTTTTATTTCTCAATTCTCAGGAACAAAGTAATAGGAAAAAAGGTACAAGCAATACGCAATATAAAGCAGCAAATGAATATCTACATTCAAACAATTTTTTTCGGGCGAACGGTTCTTGTTGCTTAAAAATTGTCCCACGAAGGTACTTAAAATGTCCTATCTTATGGCTTCCCAGCAAACAAGCAGTTCTCTCCTGAAATACACAACATTGCGACATAAGTACACATGCCCCAGCGAAAAGTTTTTTTTTTAAATCTTGGTGATCATCTTGTCTCTTCCTATGATAGTTTTTTTCGTCGTGATTGATTACGGCGACTCCCAAGTTGGACTTTTCCCCTTTTTCACATCACATAACGTCTCCAGAGAGCACAGGCCTGAAAAGGGATTTTGCCATTGACAGAGGAGAAAAAATAAGGGACCAACGTCGTTGTCGTCGTAGGTATCATCTTCATCTTCATTATTTCTCCCTGTTCTTTCTTCCTCTTGAAAAGTTATTAATGAGCGAGAAATCGTTCTGGAAAAGAATGAGGAGTAGCAGCAATGGAAGAAAAGCCAATAATAAAAAAATGGAAAATTCAAGAAGTGAATCTAAATGCAGGTGACTGGTTGACAAAAGCATAAAAATAATAAATAAATGCCTATGGGCAGTCATGTACCGGTAACTGGTGCTGGTGATCATAGAGAGAGCTCATTATCAGTGAACCACGAAACAAGGTAACATTATTAATTTTTCCTTCGGTGATGACGATAAGAACATGGCACATTGAGGCTGTTAGGATGTGTAGAGATATAAAGACTGCTAGATAGAAAGGTAAACACACTGACCGTACATGATTATTGGAAGTAGACGTTTTAAGGGTTTATATATGTACCCCTGTAGCCGATCATAAATCTATCCAATAATCCGTTTGAGCTGAGAGACATGATGGGTTAGACAAAACAAGTCCGGCGATTATTATTGTGATTGTTGATGTATTTAGGATTAGTGAGTGGTGGAGGTAGTGACGGTGGTAGTGGTGCAGGTAGTGAGTCTCATGGCATAAAAGAATGCTTCATTTACGATGACGATGATGAGGAAATGAATAAATCAGGAGATTCCTCGAGACTTGGATCTTTCCTACCTTATGCTGTGCTATAGTGGTAGTGTATATGTTTAACACTCAAACTGAAAGCTGGAAAGAGACAACTTTTTTGGAACTTGTTTCAGCATTCAACATGATCATTGTCATCATAATGATGATATGAATTGAATTGAATGAGCATCAGTGTTGCTTTTCCCTCTCTCCCTGCCTGCCTATAAAAATACATGTCGTGTATAACAGAGAACCCAGCATATAATATTGAGTCAGCGTTTTGTATGTATGTACTCTACGTATGTTTAAGCTAATTCTGAGTAACTTGGTACAAAACGAGTTGAGAAAGTTTGTTTCATTGTTTTTATTACGCATATCACTGCGTTACAGATACGTATATACACATACATTACTTTTGATCGTTGTCCCAATAGAAGTAAATAATACATATAATACCATCAGCCATTAATATGTAATACGTATGTATACTAGGAGGGAAAGAAGTATAACATGTCCGTGATGTTGATGAACCACCATAATAGCTAATATACCTAAATGCATTCACGTAATTTTTACGGGTTTTACAATTCTAAGGAGAGCAAAGACACATAAATTGTGACAAGAAAATTCTTATAATTCTCTGAAAAGTTGGTTAAGACGCACGGACGACAGGACATTGTGGAGAAGAGAAGTATCTCTCTTTCTCATAATTATTAAACATTTTGTTTTTAATATCGACAAACATGAAGAGAGAGATGAGAAGACCTCCACCAAACAAAATACTACGAACTACGTATCCGAACAACATGAACATGTCGTTTTACTTAGGCTCATTTGCATTTTGCTTCATTCGTGTCATTTCGGGAAGAAGTTTTACTCTGGGGCATAGTATCTGAAGCTACTCACGCTTAAATGAATTCAGTCAACCAGTGTGAGTATATATCCGGACAAAAAGACGGAGAAGTTTATTATGAAAACAGCACAATATCTCTTTATGCATTTATTCTTTCACGTGAGTCCGTGAGTGTGAGGATGAAGATGACAATGATGAGCTTGAAAAAACATGTCGGTCAGGTTTTGACTCGAAAAAGTTTTGAGACTAAAAAGCAACAACAACGGATGTCCTACTTGAAGAATACGAAGCGGAGAAGGTAAAAATTCATAATTTCTCTCTTCTAGTGACCATCATCCTTGTCGTTTATCGTCATAAGAAGTACGTTCAAATTCAAATGGCGACAGATATTTTCAACGAGTGGTCATCATCGTCGTGATGATGATCCACTGTTCCCTCTAACTATAAAAGTACGACCAGAAAAGAAAAATATACTTTTCCATTGTTGACTTTGTCCTTCTCTCTCCATCTCTCTCTCTCTTGTCGCCGTCGTGTTCGTGTATTTGGATTATTGTGTGGTCGTTTGTTTTTTAGCCTGAGTTGCTCCGGTGAAATTATTACGTTTCAGTTTGAATAGTATCAACAGCTTTAAAACGAGATACCCAAGTCAGAGAGCAGCTCACGAAACGTGCGACAAGAGAGAACGATTTATATGTCGTTTGACTTGGGACATTGTTACGTTGTTGCTGTATGCAAGTTGTACTATTACTTGCAACAATTTGACTTTATGTATTTTACTGCTTTACTCTGAACATTATTTTTCCTATTTAAAATAAACGCTTTTATAGGTGGCTGAAACTACTCTTTACTTTTATAGGTGGTGTTTCTGGGCCTGCGAGTGTTTCTACGTCTCATCGCTTAAAACAGGCTTCAGATAGTTCAGATGTAGCATATTATGTTATGTGGCTAGAACCTTAGCTCCGCTGCTGCTATAAGGTCGCATTTATCTTCTTCTGAAGTTTGAAATGAGTGAGCTTGCTTGTCTAAAACAATGTTCTGTGTGTGTCCTTTTCAATTTTATGTGGCTCAACAATCAACAAGACATGAAACAACACCAGATCAAACCAGGGAAAGGCAAAAATGAGCGTAATCGTAATATAAAATACATAAAAAATCAAAGAGGTCCTGAATGAGAGGACGCATGTCAGTTTCTACACCCCAAATATATGAATATATGTAAGTGTATCTGTAAAAGATTTTCTTTGTTGAATCACTTGATATAATGTGTATATAAATGTTTGGGACCAGTCTTTCCCTCAAAATAAATGCGAGTTGGGAAATGCATACCCCTTTCTGCAGTACCACACATAAAAACTGAAAGTTTTAATACTTTTCGTTTCGTCATCATAAAAATTCCTTAAAGGTTCTTTATGGAGCAAAATACTGGAACTTCTGTCTATGACTGTTGTTCACCAATGTTCCTATTACTATTCGTGTTTCTCATATACTATGCCTAGTAGACACATATTATGTTATGTATCTGTTCCTGTGTTAATTGTAGGTGACTTCTTTTCTCTGTTTGTAGTGGTGGCTTTTAAGGGTGAAATAACCATAAAAGTAGTGATGGCGGTATAAAAAAATATTGGTGACGTACAGGGCTCAAGAACATTCATGGTTATATAATACACGTTGTTACCTCTACCCGAATTTACTTCGAAAATATAAAAAAAAAGTTTTTTGCTTTTGCTGCACACGAATTTTTAACCCGTTCTACAATGCAGTGATGCACCTTTATTTACGTATAGAATTATGTATAGACCGTTGTAAATGATATAACTTTTTTATAGTAGTACGTAACGCTTTATACATAATGCATATCTGTTAATATTGTATTTTTGCTTGGCAGGCGAACGTACAGATATAGAACTTAATGGTTGGTTGATAATCGTCAGAGGTGAGGTAGCCACTCAACAAAACGATGTGAAAAATACACGAGTTCTTGGGTACACTTACGGTTACCCATGATGGTTATAATGAAATGGCTAAATTGGAGCAATAATACACTCTTCTTGAGAAAAAGAGAAAGAAGAGGTTTTTAATACTTTTCTTTTAAAAAAAAGTACTTGTGATGACTTGTCTACTGTATAATGGTAAAAAGGTTAAAAACGGTTGGCTCACGATCGACGACTACTTCTGGAGGATAAAACTGAAGGTAACGACTCCGGAATTTTTATGGCACTTGATTGCTCTTCAACTTGTCTTGAAGAATGCTTCAAACAACATACATAACAATGTCAAACCTCTTTTTTGAAAAATGAAGAAAAAAACTGTCTTGCTTTGCCTCTCTTAGCATACGCTTGCCCTTCTGTTAATTGCCACACACAAACAAAAGAAACAAAAAAAACGTAACATGTATCATAAGAGTTTTTGTATTCCTGTTTAAATTGGAGATTATAAAAATCATCAATAACTCTTAAAAAGGTTATGGAATTGATGAAATTGAATGTGAGCGCGATGCGACGGTGAAGTGAGCTGTGTACAACATTTTTATTTACATATTTGCTATTTACAACAGTAGATATAAGATAATATATACAATTGCAAACGGTTTCTGTACTACACACAGACACACAACTATATAAAAATGTAACAACACCGCCACTACCACCAACACACCTCTCGCTTCTCAATTTTTCCTCTCTCAACTTCTCCTTAGATAATGAACAATTTTAGGTATAATTTTTTTCGTCAAGTCATAAACATGTTAAAATAAAAAAAGTAAAAAAAAAAGTTGAGGGAATGTTGTCGATGAGCAAAAGAAGATGATATAGAGAGACGACAAAATGATGTTGTTTTGTGGCGGCTGCTGTTGCTGCTGATGATGACCGTCCTGATAGGTACAAAATCATAAGGTATAAAAAGAATGACGACATGATCTCTTCTATCACAAAACAAGAAGACATTAGATTTTGTATACTTGTATATATATACACACACACTGTCCGAAAGTGTGGCTGATATTTTTTATATTGGTATTAGGTAACAAGATAAGGAAAATTACGCGTTATCAAATATCACAACAAACAAGTACAAGAACACGACGAAAAAAGTCAGGATGGTTTGAGTAGAAAAGAGTGAAGGAAGGTGTACATGTGTGTGTCTTAAGTAATGTAGCTAGTTTCTTTTATATGGGTACCCATTATCATGATTATGCATGTGATGTAGCAAAACAAGACCCCACTGTATTGAAAAAAAAACTCAGCAAACTGGATGATGATCAACAATATTGCACTTTTCTAGAGAACAGGAGAGACGCACAGCCAAAAGAGTTTTTTTCTCGACTCTCGAATTTTTCCTACAATCAGCAGAGAGATTACCTAATATTTTATACATGGTCAGCAGTAAAAGTAAAGTAATAATATGTAATGCATCTAGATTCTTTTAAGGGAATAAATAAGATCATCTTTCATTCCAACACTATGAAACGACTCTGATGTGACTATTGGCTTCACTTTAAGAGAAACAAGAAAAATGAGGCTTTGGGAGAATAAGTTAAAGTTTAGTGGACTCGTTAATGCATCCAAATTGTCTGGTCGTGCACGGTGAATTAGCGGATGAAAAAGGTCGTAATATATCGTCTTCTTTCGATGATACTAAGCAAACGAGCAAGCGAGACGATGATGATGGCGATCATCATGTCGATTTACCCCATCCATCCTTCACCGTTTTACCAGTGCATGGACACAGAGGGGGAGAGAACGTTTTTTATGTTGATAATGATAATAATCATGGTAAAAAAATTTGGAGGATGATCATGCGGTTCTGGTTTTGTTGCTGGGTTCGTCGTTGTCTTCGATTGAGTTTGCTCCGAGCAAAAACCCTAAAACAATGTGAAATGTTGGAGAACTTCCCCTTTTCATAAAATGCAATTTGTTTTTACAGTTTTGAAGAATGAAAAATACCGACGACTGAATGCAGCAGCATAGCAGCATATTGAGACGACCAAGCGATGATGATGACGAAGAAAGCAGTTCACTCTCAAAACGATGCACACAATCAATAAAAGTAGATTTAAGCTGTAAACATTTCTTATATTTTAGATTCCAAATTCGCTTACGAACGAGTACACTAGATTCGAGTGCAATATAGGCATATTCACCGACCGACCGGCATTGTTCATTCATCGTTTTCCTTCGAGTGGAGAGTAAAGATCCGCCTGCCTGATTTACAATTCAGTTAACAATAACGAGATAGATAATATGCAGATCGTTACCTGGTCTTCTCTTTTTTCTCCTCTCTTCTGGATTATCATTATCAGTATTGCTCAAGCACATAATAACATAGCTAATCATTGATTACACACACAAGCCAAACCATATAGATTAGCTGCAAACTATATACACTTTGTTACTTAAAACTTACCATCAACAGTAATAATTGTATTATTGGTATATCAAGTTTTCATTTTGTCTCTCTCTCCCTCTCAAAAAAGGTTCAGTTTCTTTCCCGATAACTAGCTCAACATTTTATCGCTATTTTATGCATATTTTCTTCTTTTTCTGTACCAGTTTTCTACAACACAGAAACGATTGTTTCTTTGGAGGTGTTGTTCTTTTTTTCTCTCTACGATCGTGATGTGTTAGTCTTCTTTTTTTTAAAGATACACAACAAATACACAATACATGCATAATTTTTATTCAGCAACGCAATGTCAAGTTGATATTGTGGTACGGCAACATGTGCGCATCTTGTTGTTCTCATACTACTACTGCTACTACTTGAATTTTTACTTTTTTCAGCAAGAGAAACATCACCGAACTGAACTAATGGTAGTTTAGTGTAAGTACCTAAATATCTACTTTCTTATTACAGACACACACACTTTGCCATTTTCAGCCATTTATACATTGATAACAAGATGCCGATAGATATGAAAAACGCTTTGTATAGTTTACGTTACTTTCCTCGAGTCTGGTGCTTGTTGGGTAGCAAAAAGTTGGATTTTTTACCAGTTGCCATTTCCAATGTTGCAGGTTGCTCACTTTCCTTACCAACTGGCAACTGGTCATCACCAACTCAAGTCAGTCTCATCTTGATAATCAAAATCAATCAGCTGTTTCACTTTGTTTAATGGCATGATTTGGCTCATTCCATTGTTGATATAAAACATCATCATTTGCATTTACGAATTATTTGTAGAGTTTAGCATTTATCGCAATCGCAAACAAGCCTGTTCCTTTTTTATTTGAATGAGCAAAGTGGAAATTAAAATTCTCAAAAAGTAGCTAGTTCGTACATGTAGTACATATTTTATTCCGTCAACCCTCTGAGCAGCCTGACCAGACCAGGCCCCCATAAGCCCAGAAAACATTTAAAATACATTTATTATTATTGATCAGGTGATGGGGGTGATGATGTTTTATGTGCAGTTGTTGATAGATTGAAGAGATGTTTTGATAGTTTTCTTCTTCTACCTTTTCACCGACATCTCTCAAATTCACGCGTAAAAATTGGGAAAATGGAAAGGGGTTCGGCATTGAAAAAATATCAACAGGCTTAGGCTACACCTATAAGGAACGTATCAAGTATTTTTTCATCGTCATTTCTTTCAAGTACAGACAGTTGTTCACATCAGCGGCTCAGCATCTCTCTGGGTTTCAGTCTTCCTAATTCTCAAACTATACATTACATTATTATTATTACCATAAAAAGCTTCTTAAGAACATTATACTTGTTTTATTTTAAAGGAATAAGGAGAGCCTTTGGTCATTTTCTTTTATTATAACAACAATGGGCTGTATACACATGTACAACTGCTGGCACTACTACCTCAAATCACTGTGTAATTTGACTGACTTGCTGCTAACCGTCAAGTTAAAGCTGATTTTTGATTTTCGCTTTTATTCATTGACTAGTTGTTTGCTTGAAGCACACACTACCACCTCCATCACAACTTTCCATGCATATTAGTTTCACAAAATAGAAATAAAAACAGTTTTGTAAGTTATACTTCTGTTTGATAAAGTACGAACGCATCTATAGTGAGAATATAACGTTTTATTCATATACTTGCTAATCTAAAATGCCGCGAGCCAAGGAAAATGGGAAGTTTGTAAAAACGCTCCAACAGAAAACTGACAAAAAAATCAAACGAAACTTTAAAGGAGAGAGCTGCTTCTCTCCCTCTCTCACCCACCATCATCATCAGCATCATCAAAAGTCCAAAACTCCAACCTTCTTCACCGGTCTGCATTGTAATTATGTGCAATAATGCAAATAGTATAATCGTCTTTTAAAAAGCTAATAAGCAGGCAAGTTATCAAAAGCAGTGGCTGTTCAGCAAAAATTGTTGCCTGCTTTTTTCATCGTAAATGTTATCCTTCTGATCACCAAAACTTTTACCTAGATATACTACGCACAGACGGCAACGTAATCCTTCATTCAGCAACCATAGCTTAAAATCGAAAAAAAAAGTTTAATAAAAATTGAGTCAGTAAAAAGAAGCGACAGGACGGTTTAGTATTGTTGATTTCTCCTTATCTTCTTAAGGGTAGCCCATCCAAGTACATAATGATAATATGAAGCTTTGAGTTTTTAAGGTAAGTGAAGGCTTGGCTTTCCTTTGGTTATACTTTAAAAAAACGTGCATTTGTTACGGACAAGCCACGTTACGATGTGTCTACACAACACTCACAACTCGATTACAATTACGATAATATGCGAGCAAGCTCAACATCAGTAATCATAACAATAATCATAATAATCTCTTTTGCAATAAGAGCCACTCTGCCTCTACCACATCCACAGAAAAAAAACAAAGCCTTACATAACTACTACCATGAGCTATGAGCCATCATATTAAAACATAAAAGGCACCTACACATGTACATGTATATCTTGCATATTTTTATGCATATTATTACACGTTGTATTTTTTATTTTTGGTAAATGGCTTCACTACCATTTCTTCCAACTTTGAAGCGTACTACTTTTCAAGTACTTGTTATCAATATTCGATGCTGCTGCCGATGATGATCATGATGACGGTTAAAACCTTGTTACAGCCTACCCGCCTTTAGTTTAAACTGTGTGTATGTATGCATTCTTCTTGTTTCTACGTCGGTATATACAAAATACATATTATCATTGGCATAATCGTCGTCGTCATCGGCATTATCGTAATATCATATCATCATCATCCCATATAGTAGTCATTACGTATTAAAGAAATGAATACGTATGTGCGGAACACAAAAAAATAATCGTCTCTGGTCTCGTTTAAAAACGAAAACGGAGTAAAAGCAACCATAAGTCCGTCTATGTGTATGTATATATGCAAACTTGAGTAGAAGAGTGTCCCTAAGGTCCTATATGACGAAAAACGGAATGGAACCACACACGGGGAGAACAAAGGGAAGAGCGCGAGAGAACCTTTTTAAAAATTCACAAGGAAAAGCTATGAGAGAAGTTGGAATTGGTTGGTGGAAGTAGTAAACGAGTGGTCCCTGGACGAGAACAATGAGAATTCGAGAAACACTTTCATGGTGGTCTTGAGCAGTCTATTCCAGAATGAATGAAAAACAAAGACGGATTTTTTTGCAGAATAGGAGAGAAAAGAATGAAACTTCCCCAAAGAGGTAAAACGGAGGAAAGAGCTACTACTACCACTATTACTACTATAAAGTTCCATACCACCCCTTGGAGAAAAGCGTGGGTCTGGATATATAAGTAAGTTTTCTGCCGGAGTAAAAAACGGAAATTCATGTAATTTGTTGGTAATTGTCATGATAATAATAATAATATTATTCCCATGATGGAAATTGGATTTGGCCTCAAGTTACGACCGAAGGAACGATACGACGGAATATGGAATGGACGTGTGTGCTATGACTGAATTCTTTGCATGTGTATGTTTTGATCATATTTATATGTGTGTAAGTGTGTATGCATGCAACCATTAAGTGGATACACATATTTTGAAATGAATGAGCGAATAAATGGATGGAAAAAGATGGAGTAATTTTTTCTTTCTTCCTTTACTACAATACGTATACGCTCTTAAATGTGTTTTTTTAAGTTTTACCAAAAAGCTATTATAAATGTATTTCCCGTTTAATTCCACCGTGTACTCGTACCGCCGCATCGGCAGCCACCACTGAACAATTTTGTGCTCTTTAAACATTTTTATTGCTGCATTTTTTCTATGTACCCGTGCTTCATTTTACGTTGTGCCAGTAATCTTGGTCATAACTAATTCTTTTTTCTCAAAGAATTACTTTCTCTTGTTAAAAATCTGATTTGCATATGTACCCCTGGACTTCAGAAGCCTTGTTCATATACTGCTCGTTTCGTAGTGCAACAGCGTTGACAAAAAGAAATTGCTCAGAAAAAAACTCATGCTTGTGTGGATTGTGAATACCGTGTGCCGGGACACCCATTTATGTGCCCGAGCATTCGGAAATTATTGCATGTGAATGACATATGAGGTATAATTCTTTCTGGTTGTTTGTGGTCCTCATCTTCCTGTGCTTCTTCCACCTTATTCCCTCCCGCCCGCGCCTCCATAATATTTCATCATCATCGTCGTCGTTCCTCTCTTCTCCTGGTATGATGGTCGTCATCAACAAGGAAAAAGTCTAATGTAATTGTACTAGTCTGCTTTCGTTATGGGACATTTGAGAAGTTTCTCTTTTACAGCTATAAAAACAAAACTGTGTTGTTTTGACTGGATGGTCAAATGAGGTGAGAGAGAGAGAAAAGAGAGCAGAGAACTCTTTTTTTTCTCCCCAGAAAATAATGGAATGGCCTTTTTGCGTGTTTTATTATGGGAAGTGAAGAGAAAGTCGAAAACTGATTTATGACTCTTCTTCATCATTTTTATACTACGCCACTGCCACCGCCGCCGCTGCTCCATAACGTACAACATGTAGCAGACTTCAGAGGAAAAAAGTGAGTGAGAAGAGTGAATAAAAAAGAAGAGAGAAAAAAGAACTGTGTACAAGGCTTGTTCTCTTTGCAAGAGGGAGAAAAAAGTCAGAGTCCATTTAATTCAAAACTGAATTAAAGTTATACCTAGTATCACCATCACCCCCGTTTTCGCCTTTTTCTCTCTTTATTTCCTTCCGAGAAAAATTCCTGTCGTTTTCCTTTCCCGGTTGTCCATGCACACCACCTCGACACTACACACTCTTGCTACAACGTACCACTACACTGCAAACATATATGGCCTTCAGCGAACATAAAAAACGTAGGACATGGTTTGTTATATACCTACAAGTAGAAATAGCACCCACGGTCAGCACAAAAGCCTACTTTTATTCTGCCCTGTCTTGTTTTGTCCACACTCCACACAATTCAGTTTCTTTTTACGTTCGTTATACGTATATTCTCTGTAGTCACGCACGCAACTTTCTCATCACGTCAACTCGGTTATTTTTTGTCCAGGGAGGAAAAAGTCAAAAGTGGACATAAAGGGACAGTGCACCATAAGAATACTTTAAATATATAGCCGTTTTGCCAGCTATAAAGGCAAAGTGGACACAAAATAAGGAAGGAGGACTAATTTGAAAATATATATGTATTAAGCAACAACTACACAGCCAGGAGCTGCTACAACAGAAACAGTAGCAAGTGCCAAAACTTAGAAGTGATTCCTCCTCTCCAAATAAAACTTGCTTTTTACTCTCCGTTTTCAGCCGGAGCAGCTGAGACTAGTCATTGTCGAGTTAACCGTGATGCTTGAGCATGTATATATTTAACTTTTAGTGCTGTTGTTTTCTTTCTCTCCCTGGAGAGATTCACATCCACGCAATAATTGAGTCACTTGGACGTTTTCTTTTTTTGGTTGTTTTCTTCAAAACTCCTTCACTTTTCTCTCTCTCTACTCATTCTTTATGATGACGATATATTTCGTTTCTTGGAGAAAAAAGTCTTATTGTTTGCCTTTTATTGCTGTTGGTAAAAAAAGTTTTACTTCCTCTGCGTTTCTGTTGTCGTCGTTGTTGCTGTTGTTATTGTCGCTCCAATTTTCCCCCTAATCCCTTTTAGTCCCCTGAAGGAATAAAAGCCTCATGTGTGTATGTCTTATATTTTAATTCTGATAAAATCCAAGAAAACGAAAAGCAAAAACCCCCTCAAGAAAGAAACAGCAAATAGTAAAATCCTTTTAGAGAGAGAGCGAGGTTTTATTTATTACTTACGGCCACTGCTCATTCACTGGCAAAAAATAAGAAGTTAATCGAGATGAATTAGTTTCTTTCGTTTTCGTCTGCCATAGTTAGCTGGTAGTCCACTCAAGTTGACACATGACATGACAATCATTATAAATGTTTCTCCGCTTGAGGAGTTCACTTTGCAAATCAGACAAAATGTCGGGGCAAAGTGAGAATTCATCAAGGGACCACAAAAGTTACAGTTTTACAGCGCCTACTTCGTTATAAGAACAATTTAAATTGAAGAACTAGCAAAAGTTGTATGCACGTTATAATTGAAAAATTATGAACATAGTTCGTTGAGATAACGAAGTCCCGTTTCTTGGTGTTCTTAATGCCTATTTCCGTTCAGAAGACAAAAAAGTCCCTACGTATACAAGTTACACACTCCCTTCCTATAAATCTGGGAAGAAGGCGTACAGCTTCTCTTTTTTTTTACCAGACAGTAACTTTCCAACAAACAGAAAACTAGCCGAGAATTGCTTCCTCATGGTTTACCTCGTTTTGTGGTTATTTAAGATGCGCGTGCCAACCCTCAAGGAATTTTGTTCAGTTCGTTATGTTCTCTTTCCATCTCATTCTGCTTTGTGTACTTACAAACAATGTGCACTTGCACACATTTTCTATTTATTTTCTCGAAAACAAACGGGATGAGATTTTTTATACGATTTTGTTACTTACACACACTCCTGCTGATTCTCATCCACAACAACAACACACTATTTTCATCATCTCAATCAGCATCATGATCGGCTTTGACATGATTAGCAATTTATTATTGCTCATGTGACGTAATAAGGCACGTACCCCAATAATAAATGGCTGATTTGATTTTTTCTTCTTATTTATAGTTCATCATCATCGCAACTCTTTATTATCGTAATATTATCGCTGGTGTTAGCAAATCAGTCTAATTCGCGCTGCATTTTTTACTGCTTCTCTCTAAAAACAAAAGAACGTGCAGGGTCTTTCTTTACTTTTCTCTGTGAGCAATCTTTTTATATTATACGATACGCGAAGCAGAAGCGAAACAATGGAGGTTTGCTCAAGGTAAAATGTGTATAGCACGTGAATAAATATAATAGTAGCTAGATACACACAAATACTACATACAACAACCACCGTTCAGTTTTCCATTTGCCTCTGAAGACTCTGAGATAAGATTTTTATTCTCTCCTTTGACATGATCAATAAATGAATACAAAAGGATACGGATAAAGCGAACGAAAGAGCCTTAAAGGTTCAATAAAGTAATATTCCCAATTTGATTTGATTTTGTTTGGCGGTTGGTGATGAAGACGATGACGATGATGATTTCGTTCGATTATGATCAGTTAGCAGATCAGCAATAGATCTGGCAGGAGATTAATAGAGAAAAAGGCAAATTTTTTGCTGATCAAAATTTGTTAGATGGTGGTTTTCTTTTTATCAGTTTTCTATTTATTACTGTAAGTAATACGCGCATTTATGTTCACCTCCCCCCACCATAATAAACCCAGCCTTGCCATAAACTCCCTGAGCGTTCCGTTGCGTAATCATGATAATCAACATCCAAAGCAATTGATCATCATCACAGCTGAGGAAAAAATGCTATATTTTTTTTATTAGATCAGCTAACACAATCTTTTTCTCGGCTTATCTAGTTGTATGTTACCAACTTATTTACTCTCCCACACAACAACATCCAACCACACACGTATTCTTATTGGGTCCTGTGTGTTATCATTTACCTTACAATGAAAAAACAAAAAAAACAAGATTGATAAATGAACATAGAGGGAGCGAAAAACTAGCTAAAAACAACAATCGGAAGGATAATCATGAAAAACGAACAAGCACAGTTGAAATGATGATGATTGGAATAAAACGACACTTCATTCAGCAGACCACAAGAAAAAATAACAAACTCATCCTTTGAAATTAGTTGATTTGACGGGGGTTGATGAAACCTATTCACGGCCACAGCTTGTACACCACACCGTTAAATTGCAATTTGATGAAGAGTTCCATTCTACAAACGAAGAGTATTATGTATTTGTAGCTCGTGCTTATTGTTTCAAATTGAGTAGATACATTTTTTTTAGCAAACTTGTACATATGGACGTTGTTGTCTGTAAAACAGTCAATCATGCTTGCTTCACCGTGGTAGTTCGAGGATAGGAGTTCTTGGTGGAAGAAGACCTTTCTTTGGCACAGTGGGGTTTCCTCTGTAAAGCTGTCTATTCGGTGATGTGATATGCAACGCGTTGTTTTCAGCTCTCTGCTTGTAAGCAAACACACACGCACATGAATTAGTTTCAAAGTTTCGTTTTTTACGAAGGAACCACGACGGAGAGGCAAACCAAGGAGCTCAAATGACTAGAGGAATAAGCTGAGCCATAACTAATTTCCTCGGTTAATTAGTCAGGTTCAGCCTTTTTCGTTGGGTTGATTTTTTGTCGAATAATGTTGATGATTTTAGAGAGGTTGAGACGATAATAATAGAAAATGGGATTTAAAAGTCGAGACTTGTTTATCAATCGATCATCGTTATCATCATCAATGTTCCTCTGGACTTGAGACTCTTGAGTTTAAGTTGTTCGATGTTTGAGCGTATTAATGGGTTTTCTTTACTGTGTAGAGCAATGATGTTGACGGTCAATTTGACGGGAAGAAAAGAGTACTTGAGTAAGTACAGGTATTATTGTAGGTTAGAAATGGAATGTGATTGTTGTATTTACTAGACGAGATTGCTTTTGTTTCCGCTATTCCCTTTTGTTTCATCATAAATGGTTTATTGTGACTGTAAAACGTAGCTCGTGCCTGGATTTTTTTGCTGAGATAAAAAAAAACTCAGCGAACCTTGGCAGAAGCGCGTCGTCATCATTAACAAGACCAGAGAGCAAATCATGAGTCATGTAACAATCTCAGTTTACTACTACTGTCGTAGAAAGGTATGCAGGAAAATTTCCAACTATGTGCTTTGAACTCTCGGAAATTCTTTGGGTTGATACGATGAATCATGAAGGTATACAAAATACAATGCTGTTTAACAATGCCGCATTTTTTGTCGATCAGTCCCTTAAAATATGCCTGGAATGAACGGGATGGACAAGCTTAATACTGCATATTCAATATATTAATAATTCAATAATGAAAAATTCGAAGAAGTTGCTGAATAATAAATAAAAATAGCAACAAAGAAACAGAATTTAACAATGGGTTAGTCGGAGTACAACGTGTGCATGTTTAACTCAACAGTTAGTTTCTTCGTCATCTGGCGCATGCATTCTTTCTCGAAAGTTACTTTTCCTTCCTTGTGTCTACCTGCAAGCCCGATAAAGTCATTTACTATTAAAGCAAGTAGTGAATACATAAAGGCATATATATGTACTACTGTCATCATCATACTCATCAACAAAAACTATTTGTTTAGGAAAGAGTAGGTCTAAATTCCAAACTGTCATAGTCATTCATAATGTTTTGAATAGGATATTAAAAAATGAAGGCAGTAACAGAAAAAGCCAAATGATTGACAATTGACAATAAGGAAATACATTTTTTCTTGGTATAAAACTAAGCACTACTTTACTTCATTGAGAAATTTCAAACAACAACAATGTGCAGCAATCAATGCGCCTTTAAAAAATTACAAGGATTTTGTGCTTGGATAAAATAAGGACGGGAGCATATGGCAGGCATGTATGTTTAAATAACGTTTAAAAACATTAAAGCTTGCTCCATGATTATGATTACTGACAATAGAAAATAGAAAAAAATGTTCTTTCTCTTTTAATTTCTTTCTGTGTCACAGTTGATGGAAATAAATGGACAAATATCTCTACAAGTGGGATTGAAAATTCTTCAATTTCACAAAGACGAGCAGGGTCGGATCATAATTATTACATTAAAATAATCAATCGCAAGTTTAAAAAAGTAAAATAAAGTATTAGGTAGATTTTAAATACATTATTATTATTATTATTATTATTATTATTATTATTATTATTACTCCTCCTTTTTGTATTATAAATGAGATATTGTTGGGGAAGAAAAGATTTAACTATTGTGAATGGTGACTGACTACTTCGACTAGTTCTACTCGTGTATACAAGTATTTTGAATGAAGTGAAGGGCGAAGGTGCCAATTGTCGAAAAGAGAAGGAGGAGGAGAGGTGGGCTTGTCCCACTAATGCAATAATAATAAATGGCAGTTACTTTTTTGTTGCTGTACTTCTAGTGCTGATGATGATGTTGATCACAATGAAACTGAGGTTTGGCTGCAGTTTGTTGTGGCGAGGCTTTTATTTCTCGTTTTATTAGTTTGAAAAGGAAAGAAAGTTGACACTGACTAATGAAAAGGTGTTCACTGGCTCGCTCAACAAATAAACACCAGCAGCACTTGAGAAGTTTAGTGTACTGTGTCATTAGTGCTGTTAAATGCGTACAATTAAGAAATAACAGTGGTGTTTAGTTAGACGATGCGGCTTTTTTGGCACTGCAACAACAGGAAAACTTACTAACAATAAGTATGTATATGAATCAGACTTTCAGACCATTTAGATTTTTTTCTTTTATTCCATCGTTTGAAGTTTCATTATATTGAGGGTCATTTTGGAACAAACAAATCATTTTATTGCTTCCTTATGCACGCAGCAGCAGCAGCAGCGGGTTTCATTATTTACAGCAGTGGTGGTGGTACTGTTGCTGCGACTTTGTTTAAAAGGCCGACCGACCACATTTCTTCGACTTCAATCTTTTCAAAAGTCATACAGTTGGGTAGGTAGGTAAGTTATATTAAACGCTTTATTATTATGAGAAGACGCTCACAATAAGAGAAGAAAATGAATAGGTTGCATGCTGCTGATGTGTTATGCTTGTTGATTGACTGGTGACACAAGTGTCGGTCTTCAGTAAATTGTTTCTGCTACAAGAACAAGAAGTAATAATACTGCTGTTGCAGCTGTTTTCCACTGCTGCGACTACAGCAGAAAATATTTCTTTAATGGCAGCTCTCTCCTCTTTAGCTGTTTTGTATCTGTTAGCTGCACTACCACCACTCCATTTTTTCGTCTGTTGTTCACCTGTCCACCTACACTGTCATCCTCGTTCGTACCATCCTAATCATTTTCGAATAAAACTCAAAGAGAGGAGTTATCTGCTTTGAAAAAAGATGTAGTAACAAAGTCAACAATGAGAGATGCTTAACAAACAGAAAATGAAACAGAAGCCTCGCCTCCTTTTTCCCAAGAGCCACGACGATACATGGCTTGTTGATGGGATGGGATCATTTTTTATGTTTCACATTCCAACCAAGGGTTAGTAGAAAAACGTTGAGATGATGACGGTGATCATTCTGGTCATGAGATGTTTTTATGATGATGAGAGAAAAAACTATAGATGGATGAAACAATCAAGTCATCTTTGTAGAAAAATCTTTTTTTCATGCATGGTATAGAATATAATAAACGCAGGTATGGTATTATAATACAAGATTTCACGAAAGCGGATCTCACTGAACAAGAAAGAATTGCTTTATTGTTGTGATGGACAGAACCAAGGAAGTACATGCCAATATATTATTTTTAACATTGTTTCTACAACAGTTTCACTCCCCATTCCATGGGGCATTATTTATTGTTGCATTGTTATCGAATTGGCTGTTATGTAAATAATATTGAATATGTGATCTAAAGTACAGCAAAACCATTCACACAAAATAGTGTATATATATCGATCGTACTGAATCCGTTTCAAGAGTTTGTCTAAAGGTGAGTTTTCTTCTGTTTCGTAATTACGTATGTTCATTACTCACAACACAAACAACTAAAATTCATATCTGCCCCGATGTATGTCAAAATTTGAAAGCAAAACTAGAACGTGATAACAGGTAAAACTCAAACGGTTTCGTTTCTATATATTCCAGTAACTGACACTAACAAAAATATTAGCAAAAGTATCAGTAATCAATCACTACTGAAATTTCAAAAAAGCTTAAAGTTATTCTGGTCGACTAAAGTGTTTGGACGGAAACTGAAGCCATCATTAACGGTGTATGGATTAATTAATGCCAATGTGTCTATATTACCTCAAAGTAAACAATTATATATAGTACAATAAGGCTGTAAGGTGAATATTTAAAAAAAATTGACTCAAATTTTGGTAAAATAGCTAAATATGGGATATCGAAACCACACACTGTAAAAAGGCGAAATCTAATGCAATTTCCCAGTATTCATGTAGATGCACTTCAGTTGGCTTTCATAAAAGTATCCAAAAATTTAAAACGGAAATCCGCTGCTGCCGCACTGCATGCTGACTACCATTGGCGGTGTTGTATGAAGCTTATTTCATTCAGAGTAGAAGAAAAAATCTACTGTTTTGTGAATTTTATTGTTGCCATTAAGCATTACCGACGCAAAGTGCACCATGTTATTTACCTAAGAGGTTGAAGCTATTATCCTTCTCTCCATTTGTTCTGCTATTGCCCTGTTCCTATCTTTGATTTTTATCGTCCGTTCTTTGAAAGAATCAGTGAAATAAGTGCTCTTTTGCCAAGAGTCACCGAATGCTACGTTATCCAACTTCCTTCCGCTCAACACCGCCTTATTATGTATTTAACTTGTAACTAATTCATTTGAAAGTAAAGGTGAACCGCGTATCAGTACAACAAACAAAAAACATACAGCTTTGTATCCAGTAATTACTGGATTTAAACCCATTGCAGGAACCAAACTCATGTAAGCGGTAAGTAAGCAATGTGGCAGTTTTGAACAGTGACAAAGTGACTAGTTTAGTAGGGGGTTCGAGTAAATTACCAAATAATTTACATTTTATAAAATAATTCAAGCATTGCATTTAAAATTTTTAAAATCGTGCATATGCAAACGCAAAACGCCTAGTACCTACATTAAGTATAAACTCGATGAAAGCAATTCTAACCTACATCCCTATACGCCCTGATTCCCTAACACGAGCTACAATTAAAGAAAATTTGAATATTTGCCTTGCTTAATCATTGTGTGTAAATTTCTGTACCTAACCTACATGTATGTTTCTAAACAGCAAACAAAATCAGTCTTTGAACCATCCTACTTATGTCAAAATTCTAATTAAATGAAGTAATTAGTTGTTTTAGTGCTAGGAAGTAATAATTGGTTCACATATCCCTATTCAAAAGTCCTTAAGAGATATCCAAGTATTAAATTTGAGTTAACTTTTATAATATTTATATGATTTAAAAGCCGAAGTGTGGACGGCCTAACATCGCCGATGGCTCACGGACGGAAAGTTACATATATAACGATGTTCTCACACGAACACTACCTAGTAAACTCAATTTTTTCCATTTTCCTAACCGATTCTCATCATTGTTGTTGGGATTAGATGACAAAAAAGAAGAAACAAAACAAAAACAATCAATTTTTTCTTTTGATGACGTAAAATAGTAATGCGCTTTAAAACATGTGCAAGCATAGTGTAAGGAAAAAGGTCGCCGCTCTCCACCACACACACAACACGTCCAAACAATCCATTCCATCTTATTGTGTTTGCTCCGCAAGACTCCACTTTAATGCCATTCTCATCTCCTACTCTGTTTACTTCAACACATCACCAACCACGACGACGACGTACTTATTGTACAATGCACACATCCACGTACTGCATAAGCATAAACTTTAGGCTGTGGCAATCTTTGGAGATAAAGAAAAAGTTTTTTTGTACAACTGTATACATATATTATTACTTATTACTTGAGATTGAAAAGTTCAACTTGACCAAGGAACGGTATAAGAAAACAGAGAAAATGTTCTTACGTCTTGGCTCCCTGTCTCTGTGCGGTCGTAAGCACTGCTTATTTGTTCCAGAAATCGAATCATCTTTTAGAGAAAAAGAGATTTTGCTGCGATGATGAAACCAATTTTCTAGAAAAAGCATTGTTCGCTCTTATATACACTCTCTCACCGCCAGAGCAGCTTTGGTTCAAATTCAATCCCATCGCACCACTTTCCCGTGTTGTGTTCTGTGATCCGGGGCATAAAATAATGCAAATGGTTCAAGGGATTTTGGGTTGCGAAGGAGAAGCAATAACATCCCGATTGTCTCTTTTATGGATGGACACTTCCACAAGAAATAAAAGCCAAGCAGGGAAAACAAGGAGGTCGGCATCTTCTTTTTACATTGTTGCAAGCTGTGTCGGCCAGAAGAAAAAACTCAACTTGAATATCCGATCATCCATCCGGTTGGAGCGAGCCGAGCAGTAAAGTATCAAATGATGTCCAATGTTCCATGTGACACGTTCAACGGGGCGAAACAGCGCTAAATCTGTTTGCTTTTCTCGATTCTCTCTCCATTTCGTTATTTTCATTTCGTTCCATGACCAACAAACAATAATTCTTCTTAAGCAAACAGGACACTGACTACACCTAAACAAACTGAATATATTTGACTTTAAAAGTCTTACAAGATTCAATTTTCTTTACGCCATATCAAAATTTGTTCATGCAGGGTATTGCTGCAAACCAGTTAATATAGTTAATAAACAGGGATGGACATGCAAAATAAATTATTTACAAACAATGGCTACAAATACATAGTACCCCGACACGGTTGCTCCTCTATACATATAAAAACCATATAAACCCTGTACTTCTTCCCGTACGTAACCAGCTCCTTTGTGCAAGCTAATGAATGTGATAGGGTGCCTGGGAAAAGTCACTTTTTCAACGAGGTCAAGCAAAAAAGCCATCAAGTTAAAAAGCTCATTGACCCTTCCCTCTTCTCATTCTCCCCGTTATTTTAAACGTATCCTCCTGGTGATGATCATCATCTCCTCTCTCTCTAAATTCACCCACATTTATATCCTGTCCATGAAAAAAGAATGGAGTAATGGGCTTCGGATGGTTTCTGGTGATGATCATCATCTCCTCTCTCTCTAAATTCACCCACATTTATATCCTGTCCATGAAAAAAGAATGGAGTAATGGGCTTCGGCTGGTTTATGAGACGGGATAGAGATCAATCAGTTAAAAACTTTTCCTCTACACAGTAGCCCAAGAGTACTGAAGTATCGTATATACATACCTTTTTTTATAATGGGGGGCTCACTTCCGAATAAAAGAAGCTCCGGGTAATTGCCTTTGTCACTTCATGAATTTTCTCTCTCCCCGTTCATTTCCCTCTATTTTTCGTAAGTTTCCAACTTGTTTCGTGAAAGCATAAATATACTTACAGCTATCCACCCCAGCCAATGTTCCCAAGTCCTTTCCTTCTTTCTGAGTGACTGACTGAATTCGTGCAATATGGATTTTTATTCTTTTACCAGGGCCAGGGGTAGACATACGTTGGGCCGTGTGGTTGGACGAACGTTGCTGGACGTTGATGATAACACGATTTCTTTCCATTCCATTGTTCCGGTCAAATGAACTTTGATTTAAAAAAGACGAGCTTGCTGGTTAAATCGAAAAAAATAGGAGAGGCAAAGCGATTGAACTGGGGAGCTTATATACACTGTTTCCCACTTTAGGCAGTCCTTATGAATATTACCAAAACCAAAGAAGGACCAGTAACACCACGGGCAATGTATTGAAGTACATCAAGAAGAAAAAGAGGGGAAGTTGGTTTGATGGTGGGACTACGGAGCCCGCTTGCTGCTCTTTTTCTGGGAAGAGGAGAATCAGACAGAATCGGATCAGTTGCATAACGTCGTTCAATGACGACGACGATGATGACGATCAGTGAAGCATTGTTGTTGTGGATTTGTGAGGATACAAGTCGGTGAATGTAAGAGCAGTTCTTCTCTATGAATACAATTTGGGGATTCATTTCTCTTTACTCTGAATGCAGTCAAGGGGAAATCTCATCGTTTTTTCAATATATGACCAACGTCAGAAGCAGCAGCAGTGGTAGGAGTATTGGGGTCGTTATTCTACATTGACTTGGCTTTACGCTCATTCCCATCATAATCGTCATCTATACTTCTGCTTCTCCTACAACTATGTTGTGGTGATAATCTGATCTTCTATTTGAAATGGGTCGTCTTTTTCGTGAAAGGTGACTTGTTTGTTATTGGCTCTTCCGTCGGTGCGGTGGTGAGGGTGATCGAATGCATATTTTTTGGAGGACAGCTTTGTAAAAAATAAATGAATTTAACTGTTACGCGTGCTTTAAGCATAAAAAATAGCGTAATTACTTTCTTCTCAAAACTTCAATATGATGGGGCATTGTGAGATTTTTTTCATGATACCAAGTACCAATAATACCCGAACCCGTTGGTTTGAACAATCGGTAATCATCATTTCGTGTAGCTACTTCTATGTACAAGCTTACATATTAATGTCGTAATTGTCGGATGCCAATAACAATCCTGCATTTGGTTCACACAGTACCACGTAGTTGTATTGTCCTTCGTGAACCTGTAACGAAAGATACATTACAGGAGGAAATTGATTTCTGCACTTGTCCACAATAAAAAGTGGTCTTTCGACGGAAAATCCACACTTTAATCATTATCGTATTAAATGAAGATATATTACCAGTTTAAAGCACTATGTCGACACTCGAAATGGTCGAAATGAAAATGTAACAAGCATTCAACCAGTGTATCTTATTTCGTCTCTGTCGTTATCATTTGCTCTATGCTCAAACCTTTTCGCATTGTTGCTATTCATGCTGTATTCTGGTGCAAAGCAAGTCAGCATTAATGATAAATGTATGACGAACGGTATCCAAAAAAGTCCAATTAGTCAGCATCCCCATTGCGCATATGTTGGTTGACTACTTGTTCAACAGGATTCCTTGAACCTGGCCATTTTACATCGGGGCAAAGAAAAACCACGCATGATTTTAATCATTATCAAAAGAAAGAAAAATAATGGAAGGGAGTATGGTCATGATGAGAAGATGATACTTTTTGTTCACATTTTAGTGGAAAAGCATTGCTATAAGAGTATTTACCTTACAAACTATCAATTCATAACAAGATGATGTACATACACGCTGTAATGTATTGCTATTACGTACATTTGGCATATCTAAATGCATATGTGGCAACATTTAAAACGATCATAGCGCAGCCACTGCACTCTAGAATTTTGCATTATTTTATATTTTTTCACTCCTTGCTTCGTTCTTGGTTTCATTCAAAAATGATGATGAACTACTTCTCGTTGGATTCTTATGAAAAGGGGAAACGTGTGAATTCGTTTTAGGTACGCATTTCCACACAAACGCACACTGTACATCCATATATCATTTATAATCTTTTTATAGAGTGAGTGCGGAACAAGAGCAAAATAATTTATATTTTTTGTCTGCTACTGACGATGTGAAACGATACAGTATTTACTACTAAACTAAAAATGAAAGAAAGGAATTATGCGGGCATTCATACACCAACCATGAGCTTATTTTAATGAGTTGTGAGAGAGTTTGAATAAGCGGGAGAAAAAAGTGGAATGGATGGATAGATGGATGGATAAATGGTATGTAGTTTTTTAAGCAGGGGGTGCACTTCCGCTGTAATCCTGACGATGATAATAATGATGAACAACTTTGTTGTCTAGTTTTGGTCCGTCTGTCCGCGTCATGGTCGTACTTGTTTCTTCTGCTCCGCTGCTGCTGCTGGGTTTGGACGTTTGTGGTCCCACAAACAGAAAAAAGCAAAGCAAAAAAGGAGAGAAATTTCTCCGTGTTTACCTTCCATTAGCTTTGTGCGTAACTAAAAGCGCCGCAGTTATTACAATTATTTTTACAATAAAAAGTCATGAGTGTAAACACATGGTCTGAATTTTGACGATTATTATTACGAACTCAAAACGGACAATGATACCCTACGTACAAAAAAATCATTAAACCGGGACGGTCACATTATGTGATGCCGACAATGATGATGATGCAGTTTCTCTAAACTCAATTACTTTTCGCAAATCAAAAGTGGGAAATATTTTTTAAAGCGAGTAAGAAAATGTTGATTTGCCGTATGCTGGCATGTGTGTGTAATGTGTATTTATAGTTTAGAAAAATGAACTGTATACATATAAACACATGGCATCATCATACTTTATTATTTTTATTTAAATGAAAGACATAAATTATTCCTGCGGCAGCCTTGTCCTGTCACATAACAGAAGATGCGAGAGAGGGAGATGAAAATAAGTACAGAGCAAGTAGTTTGTAAAGACTACTCCATAAATGTCAATTTTCAGTTTTTGCCAACAAGTCGCAGAATAATATAAAAGGACAACTTACCATTGCACACATTCCTTTTGCGCTTTCCTGCGCGGCTAATTCAATGTTTGTTTTTGCATTGTTTTCGCAATAGTTTACACAGTCATTTTTGAGCGAATCAGTCACTTTATGTATTTTTACGTTAGTGAGTAATAAGGAGTAAATATGAAAATGGATATGTGTTGGCTGTTCACTACTTTGTTACCACACACCACGAACACTTGAGGACGACCAACGTATAAATAAAGAGAGTCGAACGGAAAACAAGCTGTTGTACTGATTTGTAAAATAAAATAGGTAGCACAAAACCCACAGACAACAGTTTTGGAATTTTCTAGTATAGTCCAGCAGAAATCTAGCGGTGATAAATTGATAAACTTTAATAAATTAAAGACAATGTGTTTTGACAATTCACAACGTACAATGTATGTTTTAACTTAAAAGAATCGAAGTGTCCAATTTAAACCTTCATTCTAATCCAAATTATCCAGTCAAAAGTAATATATACTCAGTATCATCAGTATCTTAACTTGGACACGTGAGTCAATGTTCCAACCCAATTGAAAGTGACATACGGATATATGAACCCACGGATTTTTTAGATATTGATTTGGAGTTCCTGTTACAAAATGTAGATTGAAGGTAGTGAAGGTGGTGGATGGTGCTGGTGCTAATAACTATAAATATATCCGTATGCATAATGGGTGTGTGTCAAATACCAAACAAACTAAAATAAACTAACATTGGCAGCCTGAATGTGTAACAGACTGAAACAACGAATAAGACAAGTCAGGTGTACACGATTACCTAGTAGAGTAGAAAGAATAGCTGGGTATGTTTGTGTACAGTCGTATAGAGTGAAGTGAAAGATTCCTCGACCGGCACAATTTACAAAGTAAAAGAATCAAGTCCACATAACACACATCGCATTATTGCACCGTAGTCCGTCCGTACTGGGTACGCTCTGTAATCAGCAATTACTACTATTATTGTAACGATAAAAAGAGACAAGAGGAATGACAAATGGACGGTATAAAATGTCAGAAGATCCGCTCTTTGTGTTTTGAAAACATTTTTACTGCTGCAGCAGTGGAGTAGCCGTGTAATAGATATTTTTTATTGTTGATATCAAACAAACAAGTGGCTTGCAATTCAATTTCATTCAGAGGCAGCATACATAAAATACAGGGGCAATTGCAAAAAATGGCTATCTGTCTGTTGTTGATTGATGAGGAAGATGGTTGTTGGGATGTTTAATGGGGGTGGCATGGCAGTATGATGTGATGACCTAATGCAAAAATTATGTTTCTGCTCCCACGCGTCGTATCGGCATAAAAGAATCTCTCTATCCTGTCTGTCTCTCTTGATATGCATACACATTAAGCTCGCGACAAATATGAACTTGGCGGATGGAATGGAATTTATGTGATAAAATATTTATGATCGGGTATATTATTTTTATATGTCCACAAAGACAAGAGAGCGAAGACGATGGGCGGATTGCAGAAAAAAATATCATGCGATTTTATGCGTATTTAAGCGGAGAGTGTCAAAGTGATAATAAAATAACCACTCAAGAACAAAATACGTCTTCCTTTTCATTAATAGTAGCCGCCATGTGATGGTCGGCAGATCCCATAAAATAGCCAGATAATATTATGTGAGGATGCATTAAAATAATAAATAAATATATATTGTTGCTCCTTTTAGTGCTCTCATTCTAAAACAATCTTTTTTCATTTATTCTTCTTCTTCTTAATGCTGTATTAATATTATCATATTCAGATAGATTATTGACGTTCCGTAAATATCTAAAACATTTTATATATACGTACAATCCCTAACTAATATATTTATGGGTATATATATGTATATATAATATATGTAGTCACATATGATACTACATCATACAGGAAAGTACATTCACATATTGTATTATATTTACTAATAATTTTTACAATAGTTACACAGTAATTTTCTTTGTTATCTTCCATTTTTTGTAATTTTAACATCATGATTATTAATATAACACACAGGTTTGTAAGTACGTATAATAACAAGGTATTTACCATATCATATGTAATATCAATACGCATTTAGGATATTATACACGTAATACAACAACAGTGTGTTTACTGCGTATATAGTACTATATTTGTTTACTGTATGTAATTACAAGAAGGTATGAAATATTCCTTTTCCTTTACTTACTCTACTATGCACACAAAATCTGTCTAGTTACACATTTTTGATAAATATTCTAATTAAAATACAAATTTAAGTACAGAAAACAAAAAGCTAAATAAAAAGTATTTATACGCTTAAATACTCGCTATATATGTATATAATAATATATTAATTTTCACCTGACTGTCCTGTCCATCTACAACCGTCGTTGCAGACGGGGCTATAAATAAGTGATGCAGTACATATTACAGTAAAATAAAAACTAACATATTTCACCGACATAGTTGTCTGTACTGTGCTGTTACTAAAAATATTTTCATAGTAGAGGCTAATAATGTAAATATACACCGAGAAGGGACATTTTTTGCTGTAATATATTTATATGTTAGCAAATCAATAAAAATCACGAGTTGCTGTACTTACTCGCAAGTGGGGAGTAATTAATATATGTTTACGTTATGTATTTATGTAGCATAGTATTTTTCTTGTAAATGTACACTTTTCACAGAAGGAAAGAAAGTACCGTTTTCGCCGCATTTATATAATAAAATATTATATGCAGTTTTTCTTGTCATAATAATAACATTACCATAATTATATAATCTATACCTTTTAAAAAAGAACCACAACAATTTTCTTGCTTATTAGTTTGTGATTTTTTCCTGCTGTTCTCTCTTCATCAAAAAAGATGGAAATTTCCGATAATACAAAATCGTTTTGCTTTCTGCTTGTAAAACCATATACGCTATTAATAATTATAATCATCATTGTTATTTGTTTTTTCTTAATGTGCTTGTTTTACAAGAAAACAAGCAAAAATCAGTTTATGTAGGTATACTTAAATAGCTCTCAGTTCTCCTCAGCAAATACTATGCGCCCGTATAGGTAAACAATCTTTGTACTCACCCACAAGCGCAAGTAATTGCACAGAGAAACATGTATATTGAACAACAATAACAATAATGATGATATTATTAACATCGTGTACTTGTTTGCTATTGTAGTTTGCAGATTTCATATCCGTATTGCCATATAGTTATGATTATATATATTAATACATAATAACATTAAGTACGCGTTATTACGGACATTATGACGATTATATTTTATCTTCCCTTCTCTCCCTCTCATTCTCCCCCCCTCCCTCTCTCTCTTGTTATAAGCCAAGCGACCATTTAATGCCACTACATGCAGGTATGCATTTTCTGTTACTTCCAAGAAGTTCGAAGTTTATTAACGAGGAATGTGCGGTTTTGTTTGTTATCCGCCTGTGCATGTGGTGTGAGCATATATGGTAAAGGTTTTCACCAAAATAACAATGCAATAATAATAATAAGGAATATTAGGGAACAATGCCAACGTGGTGCAAAAGTGCAGTTAGTGGTGCTGCTTGTGCAGCTTTTCTTTGATAAACAGAAATCATTAAATGTATACATATGAAAATGAGTGTACCACCTCAAAATTAATACGAATAACCGGATATCGTTGAGTAAAGTAAAACTCCTCTTTTCATTTCAACGAACCACAGCAGAGGGAGAAGGCAAGGCTTGCCCAGTCGATAGTAGTAATGATAATGTTTTACTGGGCACATATTATTCATAATCATAGTAATAAAATAACTTTGGTGGTCACCTTTATATACTCCTCCACAAAGTCAAACAACAACCGAATCCGAGCAGAAAAGGAACAAGCTAAGTTTTTGTTGTAATTGTAAAGGTAATAATAATATGCAATTAAACATAATATGCCATGTCCTGTGTCCTGGTTGAAAAACAGCCAATATGTGTGTATACTTTTAGATGTTGAAGTTGGGAAAAGCACATGTGCTTATAAAACAACAGGCAGAGCGGGACAATGTGTTGCTTTTTGCTGGTGTGTTAAATAATAATATTAAATAGTAATACGGGGAAATCGCATCAAGATTGTGTATAATGTAGTTGATGATGACGACGATTATGACAATGATAGCGAAAAACAATTTCAACTTTCAGTTGGTTGATTATTGACAGTTTTTCTTTAATTTCAGAGTATATAACTCCCATCAGAACTGGGCTTTTACTTACTATCTGGCATTATTGCCTCGAATGCGAAGAGGTAATAGGTGAGTACCTAGTTTAATTTCCAATAACACGTAAAACATGCATGTAATACAAGGACCATGGCTGTTGGTATACTGAAGAAGCATAACAATTTTGCCCTTGTTCTTCTTTTCCTTTTTAGGTATCGTACCATCAAATATTTAAAGGATATTATTCTTATTTCATTTTAGTGGTAGTAATAATTAACGTAAAGGAGGCTTTTCCTAGTGCTCGACATTTACTGAGTGTTAGAAAGGAGCAGTTGGCCGGCGCTGTTTGTGACAGTTAAACCGGTCTTCTCCCTCTCGCTATCCTCTCTGCTCAATCCATTGTCAGTTTTCACTATTGCGTAAAAAGTCAAGAAAATTGGTGTTGTATATGTTCCGAGTGAGCGAGTCGAGTCTGGGTCTGCTTAATATGAAGACTTACGTACCCCCATATAATAAAATATATGAGCTCATTCTCCATTATATTTATAATCGCACAAACTCTATACGACGGACGCAGTTATAATAAGAGACGAAGCAAAAAATTATAATTTATTCACAAGAAGGAGAATATGTTATAAGAAAAAGTCAGAGAGCCGGGACGCGAGAGGAAAGACAGCACAAAAATGAAAGAGCGCACCTAGTACCCATATGTATACACAATAAATTTGAGCTTTTCCGGTGACTCTTCTGCTCTCCTCTATTTCAGAGGAATAACAATAACAGCTTCAATATAACAAGGGCAATAACTGAGGTATTGTTTTTTAAATGAATGTGTAATAATGTGTACCCGTAATATATTATCTCTTCTAAAAGTACGCTCTGCTAAAAATCATCATGATCAACGTGCTGTTTCTTTCTTAATTACTAACCTTTTGCTTGTTAGCAATTAAAAATTCATCAAGTCCTCGCAGTTTAGTAGCAGAGTATTATAATTGTTATTATGCATAATATTAAGTGGTATGTGCCCTGAAATGATAATGGAAATTACTCATTTTCATCCAGTCATATTCTCTTTTGTGTTCTGAAACAATTATAATAATTTGCAATTGTTGCTTTGTTCCGAGTCTCATGACGATCTACCTACACACAATGAAAGAACATATTGATATTTATTGTTCTTGGGGTAGGAACGAGCGAGTACAAGGTATTATCTGTCCGACTCTGTATATATACACACACACATAATCCACTAATTAAATTGTGCTTGGACTGAGCGGTTTTTCGGCTCAATTTCAAAAAGGTGATAAAATATTTAAAATCATTGCATGTCACACAGGCACCACTCGTCTTCTGTTCATATATTATATGAGTTGTTTCTTCCTGCTAATAACTGTTGTGCAAATGAAAATTAAAATCTTTTTATAATTTGCTTAGGCAATAAATAGCTGCGCATAAAGGAGTATGGCAAGGAAATTATATGCAATGCACGTGTCCTGCTGTTAAAACCAATTTTGCACAATAACTTTAATTACAATTTTTTTACCTGTTACCTTTTCATTATATTTTTTTCAGTGTCCAACGTAAACAAAGTTCACCACACGAAACGAAAGCCAACCTTCCCTACCTCATTACTGAGTATACTGCTATTCGCTTGAATAAATTATATTTATAGAAATTAATTACCCAATACGACTTCCACTCTGCCAACACTGAAGAAAGCACACACATGCACACATATATATGTGATGTGTAGTCTTGGTTTAACGGCATGTCGCTTGATCAAAAACGTTATTAAGGTAGTCGCTGGTAGTAAAAGGAGAAAACGAGAGGGAACATGAAATGGAAAAACGTCTTTTTACGCGTTCAAACTCACGTTCAGGTGTACATTGAATTTTAAACCCGCCTTGTTTCTACAATAATAAAAATGAATAGGTCTACTGCATTTCGCCATTCGCAATTTTTAAAAACTTATCAGCTAATTTTTGGTTTATAGTTCGTTTGATACTCATACATACTTCTAAAAAATCAGCGGGAGGATGATACAGAAATTAAATTCATTCAAGTGATTTACTTCAACAAGACAGCATTTTAACTGTACCTTTTCTAGCGCTACATAAATATATATATGTACCTATATTGTATAGTCCACCTGTTCTTTGCAGTAGAGAAGTAGTAAATTTATGTACAATTGTATGTAACGCATTTTTAACGTATAAAAAAGCTAGTATTTTTTGTTTCAGTACATCTTACCGTAAAGTTTATTAGGATAATTTTCTTTCTACAATTATGTTTGTTTAGTAGTAACTTTTTAATACGTATATTATGTAAATGGGACTTTTTGAGTTCATTTGCCTTCCCCGTTCGTGCCACTTGATATTTTTTGCCTCTTTCTAGGATAAAAATAATACCTAAAATAGTCGCCTCGATTAAAAACACAACGTTTTTAGTAATCGGTATCAATGACATGACGTATTAATATTGTTTCTAATAACCGTATAACAATTAAAACAAATAAGGTTGCCGTTGTTAGTTGTATCTTGGAGGTAGTTTGGATTGGATTCTTTATAGATTATTAAAGATTATTTATAGGTAACGGATACAAACGAAAAATAAAAAAAGTAGTTAAACACTCTATCAATTACACATACATTAGTACTTTATTAAAATTAGAATAAATAATGGAGAGAAATAAACTTAGTTGTAGTTTTATGTATGTATTCCGTCTTGTACCGTACACAACATACAGCGTACATATACACGTAATATATTACCTAAATGAGTAAATACCTAACCGATTGCTGTGTAAATTTACCTAGATGCATGTTATTAAATTATTATTACTACTATACCATACACGATATCACAATTTAGGTGTAAAGAGAACTGCAATGCATAATGAAAACCTGTATTGTTGTTGTCGACGCAAGTATTTTTATGCAGCAGGACAATTATTAAGTGAGGATGCGTGGAATCTTTTTCACAAAAATCGGCAAACCTGCCACAAAATGTACAATTGCGAATTGTATTATTTTTCGAAAACATTTTGAATGAATGAAAGCAATGTCAATGTCACGTGGCAGATGTTTCGTTATTCGCTCTTTTCGGTCTGGCGGCTGTTTGATTCGCATGGTTGTCCGTTCACCGTATGTGTTTGTTGTGTGTAAATAAATATGTGCATGCGACTTTTCAAATGAAAAGTGCATTTTCATTATCACTTTAAAGCCATCAGTTTTTAGAGTTTTAAGCTACGTTGTAGTGTTGTTTCTGTGAAAAGTGCGTGACTAAATAGGTAACAAGCTCTGCCACACACTACACACATGCATACTCATAACACAAACGTAGCAGAATGTTGGCGTGTGGCACAAAATGTAATGATTTAATCATAATGCGATGATAATAATAATATATATTGTAAACAGTTTTTTCTGAGTTGACTTGCATTTAAAGGACTAATTAATTATTTCTTTGGAGGTGGTGATAGCAGAAGCTACTAAAAGAATAGAACAAGAAAAGGGGCAATTAAACATTTTTAAACGGTATCGCTTGCTTTTTAGTGTGGTTTTGGTGGTGATGTTTCATTGCGGTTAAACACAAAACACGAACGACATGCTGCACCATTATCGCAGCAGCCAGCCCTAGAGCATGTTTCGTTTTTCTACATCTCCACCTCCCTATCTGATCTATTGTTTCACTTTTTCACTGGTTCTCGCTCATTTTCTCAAGTGGCTCCTCAAAAAATTTTCACCGAGTCAAACTTTTTACGCGAAGGAACACCAGAAACAGAAAAAAGTAAACACGCTTTGGTTATAATTATGTCGTATTGTTGAATAACTGATATATTGTGCATGTACATGTGTATCTACAATAACGGTTCACACATGATATGTACCACCATACGAAACCTTTTGCTACCTATGCAATTTATATCTACCCACAAAAAAAACAGTCACATGTATATCATTATGATGTGTAATCTTAATCTTAATCACTGATCCCTGATTACATACAGTTGGCATTGTTTATTTAGCTAGGTGCCAAATTAAATGTTTTCAATGATGTGATAACTAGTGCACCTCAGCTAAAACAATATAAATTAATAACTGAAGGAAAATATTTAGGTATTTTGCAAGATCGCACGACCCCCACCGACGCATTGGTACCGTTAAGTGAAGGATGTTCATTTAGTTTCTTCACGTCATCTGATTATCCCTTACTTACATTGCACTTACTTTTGACTTTCCTGTCCGCATGCATGTGAGATTGTGTGTGTGTGTGTGCTTCCTAATAATAATATAGCCAAGTAAGTGCAATAAAGAGGTATTCAAAAACAAAAGGAGAAAACTAAAAGAGACATTCCTGACTTCTGCCTTTCATTTATCTGCGTGCCATTTTGAGAAAGAAAAGGGGACAATTGGTTGTATTGTTGCGGTTATTATCATTAAGATAAGAAAATACATAATACCATGCACACGCAGCATGGACCGATAAGATCCATAAAAATGCACACATCACGCAACGCAAATAACAAGCTAGAATGTGTAGTAGAAATGCAACAACGCAACAGTCTGTCGTTTGCTTTTTTAAAAAATATTATTCTCTTTCAATAAACTATGCGATATGAATGAATGTATGAATGAATGACGCCGTGACCTTGCCTTCAGTACAATTGGCAAATGGATTTTTCATAAATAAATACTACCTTTGTGGTTGGTAAGCATTACAGAAATGAATAGTCACTGGCACCACACACATACACACAATCACATAATACCATATCATCATTGTAAAACATTCCAAGTTAAAACAAAACTACAATACCGCGTGAATACGTCAAATTCAATGAATGAAATACAAAAGCAAAGGAGTTGGCTGTTGTGTGAGCGAGCAGGCGATCAAGTGATTAGACTGGTGGCGAGATAAGATGCATACAATCAAGATTTCCCTTTTTTCATTTAATCAACCGAGAACCACACATGTACAGAGTGGAGTGAACTTAAATATAAAAAAACTGCATTTTTTATACTCTCCACTTTGCTCTCTAATTGCTAATCAGAAGTAATAATCATCTAGACCCGCAGAGGGAAGGAGAGAGAAAGAGAACATTGACTGTTTTTATTTCATTATCTCTCCTCCTACTCTCTGTCTACCCGCTTCCACGTGAACCTTCAAAGTAAAACACCATCACTACCACCAGCACTACTACAAGTCAAGTCATTTTGTGTTATCGTGATTAGATTGTGTGTGACTGTGTCTAATTAATTGCCACCGTCATCGTTATCAACAAACAACAACAACAACAACGGCAAAGAATCAGAAGAACAAAAACAAAAATAACTGATGGCGTAACATGTTTTATTAGACATGCATAAATGTTTTGCCTCATTCATTTTCTACACGTCCTACAAGTCTCCGCGTGAAGAGATTTTTCTCTCATATCAATTTTTGCATGTTGCTACTCTAATGTTTTAACGCAACATTTTAATTCTGTTAAATGCTGAAGCCGTTTCAAATCGTGGCGTAATGTCTTCGCAATCGCAATGTCTCAACTATAATTGTCCAAATATAATGAAAAGTGTACCAAAAAAACTGGAAAAGATTCATAGGATTTACCGGGATCTGATGTCAAAACTGTAATAACCAGTTTAAGCAAAGTATACGTATGTATGATAAAGGGATCTTAAAGTTAACTTAAACTTTTAATGTAATGATGTAAAATGTTAATAACAATAATTAAATTACGCAATTAGCCTAGAAACTTAACTAGAAACTTGACAAATTTAACATTAACAAAAATGGTAACTTTTACTTGATTTTACTCACAAGGACCGTTGTCGCATGTCTTGACCCATCCATCACGGTGGACAATTGAGTTAGTGCCCTTGCTCGTTGATGCAGAGTAGCACATTTCCCCATGTCTGTCGACCAGTACTGGTATGGAGTTGGAAACATCCAACACAATAATACGTTCGTAGCTCTATCTCTTGATTCGTTTGCTTGTGTCACTCACTGTTCGAGTCCGTCTTTTTGGGTTGCTCATATCAGAGATCATTCAAGAAGATTTTTGTGTATAATAGTAAATAAAAATTTCGCCGAAAGTTGCAGTTAAAAGTAAAGCGGTTCAAATGAATGAAACAGCTTTTTGAGATTCTTCACATGTCAACAAAAGGTTGGGTTTGCAAACTTAAAAATCTGTTTGTATTTTAGCTCTAAACTTTGTTCTAACTTTACGACTGCACACTGTAACTAAAATTTGACGAGTATTTTCATTTTTGCTTTATCAAGTGATAGCATATCATATAGAAATTTTTGTGACGTCTTCTCCCTCTCATCAGGAACAAAATTAGATGTACACGTGACGAAGGAGAAGAGAAAGAGAGCATCACGTCGACTGTTTGTTTGATGAGATATTCAGTTTTTTAAAACAAATAACCGAATTCGCCCTTAGATAGCGGATACACAAGTTGATTTAATAGGAAGTTAATATATACACGCTTTATATTGCTGAACGGAGAACAACTATACTAGTTTGTGATGATGGTATATAGTAAGTAGTAGATTTTGCTTCGGCTGCTTACTTTTTGAGAATTCGGAGCATTCTTCTAACAATAGAAAAAGTATTATGAATAATAATAGTAAATTTATTTGAAGCTACTACGATGAAAGTGTGACTCTTCAAGTATATTCCGCTCTCCAGCTGGCTGCCTGCAAGAAATAAAAAAGTAGAGAAATGATTTGATTTCTGTCGGACAGCAATAACAAAGCCGCGCTTTTCACTACGGACGGACAAAGTTTACTCTTTCATATTTCAATTTTAAGACAAGTGTGAAAGAAGGAAGGTGTGAATTAATTAACTAATCAGAGATGAAAATTGTGATGAAATAGGAGTACGAAGCAGGAGAAAGAAATGGCAGAGATTAAATGAAATGTAAAGAGAAGGTGGTTTATTTCAACGGATGGAAAAGGAAAAGCTTATATGATTTTTCTTACAGCCATGTGTTGGGTTGGTAGACCAAGGGAGCCAGCAGAGCCAAGGGCAAGAGATCCATGTCCAGAGAGTCCAAGACCTCCCATCCCCATACCTACTCCTGACATACCCATGGGGGGTCCTGGGGGCACGAATCCACCTCCCATCGCTCCACCATGGTGATGATGCATACCTCCGTTGTGGTACCTGCAATGCCACCACCGCAAAAATATTTAATTAAATTTCGTCCGCTGTTAGGAGAAACTCCTAAACAATGACAATGTTTTCATTTACCATTTTCTTGCACGCAAAGAAAATGATATTAGGTGCACTTTTTTGTATGAACAATGACTTTTTAATAGCCATTCATTACTGGATTTTTTTTACTATATGACGCTCTTACATGTAAGGGGACATGGAAGAGGCTGCAGGATTGAATGACGAGAAGGCAGTTTTGTCCAGAGGTTTTATGACATCCAGCGGTCCAGGGATGCCCAGGGAGCCTTTCTTCTTTTTTGACTTCGAGGAGAGCTTCCGGTTCCGCGTTTGGATTCCCTCCTTCTTCATTGTCAGTGGTCGGTTTACCTATTTAGTAACAAAGTAGAAATGACACACTTTAGAAATACATTGTAATTTACGGCCTAAGAGTCTGTCAACGGCATGTAGCAAAAACTGTTTATTTCTACTTCGAGAGAAACCGTAATTATTGTTATTATTGCAAAGTCACACATGTGCACATAATAAAATTGGAGCTACCAACACATATACCAATGGTACGTATATATATATTCATGAAAAGTTGAGTAAAATGAGGGAGAATATCACCACCACCACATCCAGTTTTACAGCAGGGACAACACATATTCTTCTATATTTACTACATACGTGTATCGTTTTCCTTGCTTTTCATTGATGATGATGATGATGATGATGATGATAATGATGACGATGTGAAATAAAATGAAATGTCGGTTCGTCAGTATAAAAGCCTATCATTAGCTTAATCGTCCAACAACAACAACTGCAACACCACCAATTCTCTCTCAAACGCTGGAGTAGCAGCAGTAGAATATAAAGGAGAAGAAAAGGGTAAAAAGTAAAACATACTTATTCAACGCACCACTTCACTTAAGTTAAAAAGTGAGTAAGCGAGAGAGAGACGGAGAGCACCTTCCGCCCATTCCATCATACCAATTCAATCCATATAAAACGTGTACATTTTCGCTTTCAACTTTTTGGTGGAAGCAATAAATGGGAGCAGGTGCAGGGCTCATTTCCTTTGCCAAAGACGAACTAGTGAAGCCCATCAGCAATGAAAATAGTGGCTTAGGCCTTTTAATTCCGCTTTTGCTCCTGTCGTCTCCCTGCCTGCCACTTACAACTTATCCACTCTTCTCTACTCCACCGTCCGATATGAAAAGGGAGAAGTTGAAAGGGGGATACACAACAACAACGTCCTCCTTGAATTGTTATACTTTTTACTTAAATAGTTTTACTTTTTTACATGTCTGCTCTGCTCACACAAGTATGCAATACATATACGACACCACCGCACGTTAAAGAGAGAGAGAGACCATCTGGGACCCTTTTTAATGATTCAAAATTGTAACATTGAACAACGACGGTACAAAACACAGTCTAAGGTACGTACGCGAGCAACAGGAGCAAAAGCTATTCAATCCAATCCATTATGATCATTAAATGCATATCGTATAATAATATTGCTCGAGGACGTAAAGCTCTATGTTTTCCTTTAAATATCTGTTGAAAATAACGTACTCCGTTGTGTTCCTGTTGCTGCAGTCAACATCCGTTTTCCAGTCATTCTTTACACACAAGAAATGTCTTCTCATGTACGCTACGTTTCTCATGTATGAGTAAAAACGCTCGGTACGTATTTATTGTTAAAAAGAAGGAGACTGACGGACCGGTAAACTGTTAAAAGAGTACCTATTTTAAAAAGGATGAAAATTGCGCTAACTTTAGTGTTTCCTTCTAGTTTACTCATAAAGCAAATTATATATGATGGGTGCTCCTGTTACAAATGTCCTGGAGCACCCATGCAACATCGTAGTTCGTTCGTAGTTCGTGGCTCTCTTCCCCGACGTACGTAACCTTTCCTGCTGCTTCGAACCCTGTTTAGAGTTCGGACACTACATATAACTTGCGCATTATATAACACTAACACTATACTAATGATTAGCAGCACAAAAGAAGGAGAGACGATTTCCCTTCCGAATTTTCCTCCTCTCATACCAAAGCGTTTTTCTTCTAACGATCATTATTTTCCCCGCAGTTTACTACACAACGAGCGACACACGAACATACTGGAAAAAATGAAGCCACCGACAACCAAAATAATGCAAGTTGAATAGCTAGAAAGAGACAGCGCCATTTTCAGTGTTTTATTCATGAGATGATCAGCCTCCTGTAAAAAAAAGTTTTTTGCTCACTTTTTTTCCTTCATCTGGTCCTCTTCTGCAGAAAGATTTAGTGCTCTCCGTTGAGTTAGTAAAGGGAATTGCTATTACTCCAAGTGCAGTTAAACTACTGCGCTTCCCTTTCAACGAACAGAATGGAAGAAAGAAGTAGGTAGTTAGTGGCATCACGCAATATTTTATTCTCAACAAAGTCGCTCATTGTTGCCCTGTCACAACAAGTTGCATGCATAACTCTTTCCGAAGAAGAAGAGGACGAACGAAGAGAGAGAAAATAATAAAAATGCAGTAAAGATGCCAGCAAAATGAGAAAAGGAGCGAACACAACGATGGTGATGATCATCATGATCAAGAATGATCTATTGGCTATCCCCACGAGGAACAATTCACAAATAATACATCAGACTCGGGAGAAAACACTTCTTGTTACGGGCTTGTTTCGATCCATGTATGGAGTTTGAAATGCAAGACCTCGAACAGGAAAAATTCTACTTCTCCGTAGTAAAGGAAGAAGCTTCTGTTGGTGCTTCCGTACAGTAATTTTTTCTTCTCGCCTTTTCCAGCAGTACAGCAGCAGTCAGGACAATAGCAACGAAGAGGAGGACTTGAATGTTTATTATTACTAAAATACGGAGTACACACTATTGACGTACACACAGTAAACTAGGATCGTTTCGTTGTTGTCGTGTGTGAAACAGCTCATAATTCATTCAACGGATCATATTTCATAGCGAAAATTGTATACTCCACTATCATTAGCATTGCCATCCATCCATACCACAGCAGTCCCTACACTCCATTCTCACTTACTCACACAGGTACAAACACACGCACACGTAAAAACGCTTTCTTCTCCTTTAAACACTTTTTCTTCAATGTAAAAAATACAAACACAAATGTATAAAATGATGGCTAGCAAGCGGCTAATAACAAAAAATATTGTGGCGATGATGTTGGTGTTATTACTGACGATGAGGAGGATCACGCCGTTATTGTGCCATTCATTCAGTTAGCGCCATAATGAAATGTGTAAATGGTTGATTTGAAGGAATGTGTCATTTGTTACTTGTGGTGAAGGAGGCAAACAGGTATGTATGTAGGTATGTGCAATGTGAGGACCTCATTTTGTAATTACGCTACACATTAACTTAAAACGTATCTCATTTTCATTTCAACTTCAAAATTGTTCTCTTCCTGACGACGAGTATTTTCCTGACTAGAGAAGGATAGCGAGATGGTATTTTTTACCATCTTCTCATCGTTCGCTTTCCTCATCGTCATTTTTTCCTCTTGACAGGAGGATAATACGCTCGAGACATTGGGCACGAGCATGCCAGAATAACAATGGACATGGTGATGATGAGTACGAAAATGCATAATACAGTTCGACTTTTTTGTTGTTAATTTTTCTCCTCTCAGCTCCATTGTTGGCCCATGAAGACGAAGGGAAGACAAGCCCGTTAAACCCAATTTGTTGAGGGTAATTAAAAATGCAAATGGGCTGGTAGGGGGTATTTAACAAAGCAAGAGGAAATAGATACACCTTCGATGCAAAACTCACAACAACAACAACAACAACACCACTCGAGATTTTTTGGTTTGTTGCCTGCGTGTCTACCAAAACCACAATCATCAGCACTACCTCATCACTTGAACAATTCACATCATCCAGCCAAATCATTGCATAGATCCCCCTTTCGCACGTAAAATGATACGTATAAAATATTCAAGAGAAAGTGATCACGGTGGTGGTAAGACGAATCATGATGATTATGACCATGATGATAATAGGTCTGCATTGCTTACATCAGAGACCCAAAACCCGTACTTGGTCTTGCCACACGGAAAAATATTTTCCACCACCACCAGAAGGCAAAGGGGAGAGACAGTGTAATAAATGAAACGTTTTCCTGCTATCTCTTCGTGCCATCTTGAATTAAGGAATGCTGAAACAAATAAATGAAGAAAGTCTACCTCTTTAAAACTTCAGGGATGTCGTTATTCATCGGAGACCAAAAGCAAGTCGCTGCGTTTTTTTAGTGACGTATAAAAAAGGAGGGAGAGACCGAACATCTAGCCAACAACTGGTACACATTTTGCGTCTTTACTCTTGACAAACAATTTTTACACATTAATAGTGAGTTGTAGGAGGCATTACTACATCGTTTCGCAGGACTTCCTCCTGTGAATGTACAAGTGCTCCTAAGTACCATAGTTGCGTTTAGTGTCGTTGTGCGCTCAACTTGATCTTTTTTCTATATCAAAATGTCGTCTGCTTTTTTAGCACATTTTAGGCCACACAACTTTCGGGTGTGCAACAGTAAGACAGGCGATTTAAAGAATCGCTGAAAATGCTCGATCGTGAATGAAACCATGCGATGGGAAGCTTAGGGTATTATTGTACTGTCGTGTGAAGTGGTCATTAATCAGTGTCACATTAATAGGAAGCTTTATATACAACGGCAGCGTACGTATTTCTCTCTATCTCAACATTCTGCTGAAGCGCTTCTGAGGGGGTCCCACCAATAATTCCTGTACCCCCCGCTAGCTCCTACAAAATCAGGCCACTGTCAATTTCAGATCAAACTCACTTCTTCTCTCAAACCAGAAGGCTTCTCTCCTTCAATTCTCCTTTTCTCATTTTTAGTCTCGTTCGTCGTGGCAGTCAATTGTGTGGCAGGCTGTTAGTGTTCACATTTATGGTTTGCAGGAGCAGCATAGCATTAATGGTGGTAGGTAGAGCAATCAATGTTTTGTTACTTTCTTCGTTTTCATTTTGGATGCTGCGTTCGTCTATCGCCAACCATCCGACAATTCGAGGATGATGAGCCACAGCCCAAAAATAAAGCGTCCCTTAAACTACACAACGACGACGTGAGTGACGATGATGATAATATTCCATTATTCTTCTTCTCCTCATCATCATGTCAATTCATTCATTCATTTCCAATCTGTTAGACAGCCACGGCATCCTTAATACATAATAAATAACTAATTAACTGATAGTTTCACATCAACTTGAAAAATGTGCCGATTATGAGAGGCTGCTCGTAGCAATCTCCTCTTTCCTCCTGCTTCTTCATTTTCTTCTGTTGGTGGCCACTCCAAGGAGGAATGCGTTATACGCTTACAATATATCTTTTATACTTCAATTTTGCTTATTTTTATACCAAACGAAAAGGCAATAACAATTGTCTACTCAGTCAGTCGTTCCGTACTAATCCTCCACTCTTGCACACCTTCTTTAATGGCTTTGCTTCGTCAACTTTTGACATTTCATCAGTCAAACAGGCGGACCTCCAACACCTTTGTTCAAGACGAAATCTTTTGCAGCGAAACAGATCGAACGGGAGAGAGAGAGAAAGAGAGAAAGAGAGTTTTCGTTAGAGTAAAAAAAATGTGTAAGAAAACTGTTAGGTTCGTTGAAGAGCTAACTGACAGACATGAAATGCTCATGTGTACATTTTGTTATTGGCACCACCAAAAAACCTATCCCAAAGCTATTTTTTACCTACGCTAATGAATTGATGGTATATTTGGACTTGTCCGTCGACCGACAGACCAGATGATCACGACGACGATCGGATCATCATCATCACCCTAAGTATAACGATGATAATAACGCTTCAATAATGCTGAAATTGGAATGGGTTGATCATCACGATGTCGATGATGATGATACACAAGAAAAGAAAACCAGAACGGTCATCCTAATTCTATATCTTGTTGCTTAATAAGGGTAAAAATACTTAAGCTCATGACTCTCCACTCTCGTCCTTGCTTATTTTACACACACACAGCATTACCATTATAACAATTATCATTATTGGCTAAACCACTGCGAGATGTAATAAGAGACGAAGAAAAAATAATTGGTTAAACCTACACATGCCAGAAGAGAGACAGGTATACGCAGAGTGAAAAGGCTCTTCACGTAAACAAGTCTTGTTTTTCTCAAGAAGAGTATGGGCAAATTGGAGTATAGTTAATATTGTTGAAAATATTAAAAATTAAATTGGAATGAAATGAGTAGGCTCATTGGAAAAATTGGGATCAAGCTATTTCACTGAACTTCCTTGCTTATTTTCGACAAAACACAATATTTTTGGGTACACAACGTTTAATAGCGCAGAGATAAGTAAACAGACGGGGCGAGACGGACAGAAAAGCACATTTTTCGTTTTCTATTCTTTCAACTGAAAAATATACGACCTGAGTCAACCTCCCACTAACACCGCACGGCCAGTTACTCAATCATGTTATCCTTGTATTTCTGAGGAAAACAGTGCGGCGCTAGAAAAAGCGTGACTTTACATCTTTCCAAACAGTCAGATCCAGGTAAAGGAGAGAAAAAATGCGTTTTAATTGGCTTCGGGTAAAAAAATAAAATAAAACGCAACGGGATAAGAAGCTTGTGAGCAGGAGAATGTGTGGGGTGGGCTGAGATTTTCAGCTATTACGTTGCCACTGCCGCTGCTGGAGCAAGAAAAATGAGTAATGATGATAAGACAAAAAATTAAAACACCAACCATTATGAAAAAGAATATATCTATTATCACACCACCACTATAGGTATATACATACTTATAATTGGGTATCCTGATACGTTGATTTGTAAAAACCAAGTTATATTATTTATGAAAATAAATGTCCGACTGCGACTCAGATTGATTATTTATTGAGTGATTCGAGGGCAATCAGTTAAGCTATTTGTCTGTCAGCACGACGACTACAACGAAGAACGCAGACGGAACTGTGAGAGGGAAGAAAGGAAAGAAGCACTGGCAAAAATACATTACGAATTCTCAAATGAGATGAAATGATCTCATCTTTTTTTATGATTTTGATGTTCGTATATACGGTAATATTAGTTGGCCATCATCATCATAAACAGCGCAACATCAATATATAATTTGATTTTTTCCCTTCAAAACGTAATAATCAGAATAATGTAATGATAATCATATGCAGACGAGCAAGCCAAAGTTGTTGTGTAACTGGTTCAACAATGCAATTCGAACAGACAGACATTTGACGCGGAATACGAATACGACTAGGTACAAAACTACAACGTGAGACAAGGAGGAGGTGGGTCAGTCAGCAGCAGTATTAGAAACGTCATGAATCAGGGTAGATATTGTGAAGAGATAAAGATCAATATAGGTGTAGTAATAAGCAACAAAATGCAATTGCTCTCTTTTTTCTTTCTCTCGCTCAAGAAAGAAGGCTGAATAGTCAGCAAAAATATTCGAGAGAGAGGAGGGGGGATGCAAAAAATGTTATAGCTGCGAGAACAAAAAATATACATGACCACCTCAGCTGGACTATAGAATAGTTGCATTGTATAAAAGAGGAGAAGAGGTATTATTTTCAAATTTATTTCAATGAAGTGGATGGCGATGATGACGGCGACTATACTGCAACTTTTTCATTATGTATTCACGTAGACACATAAGAACGAGAGAGAGGGAGAAGTATTGTTTAACAATGAATCAAAAAATATTGAAATTTTGCTCATGCAATAAGTTTAATAATAGCAAAAATTTAATGGTGGTTATACGTTGTAACAAGTTAATGAAGCTGAAAAAGTTGGGCTGACTGTGCCGTCGAGATAAATAGATTTATCACTTTTCGAACGAAAAAAAAAATCTATCTCCACCACCATCCATCCAACTGGGCTTTACGAAAGGAAAGTGGCATAAAATTGCAATTTCCATTCCTTTTCGTTTCGCTTGCTGCTACTCTGTCTGTGTACTTCCATGTAGTTTACTGTACAGGCAGAGTACGTACGACATACATATTCTTCTCCGCCTCATCTCATCACTCACGAGACACACCAAAGAGAAAAAGAGACGAGGAGCTAGCCGAGTGGCACTAAAAGGGCTCAAGGGAAGCTTGTAAACTTCATTCTTTTTTTTTTACAAAACCAAACAGCAGCATTACTATCCCCATCATCCTCACCAATGGTAGTAGATCTTGTAGGTAGCAACACTTCAAACGGAATAACTTTTCGTTGGACCACGACCATCGTCATCATCATCACAGGGATTGAAGGGAAAGATGTACCTTCACTAGTTGAAATAATGTGCTCGCTCGACACTTTTTGGATACACGCCTGCTCATGGAATTCAAGGAGATGGGAGATTCCTTGTGTCAGTTTGAAGGGTACGCACGGTTAACAATGGCTTTGTAGGATGAATATGCCTACCTGTCCCTTAAACTCACACTAGCAACACTCTCTCTCTATAACTTTGAAAAGCCATTATTAACAGCTTACACAAGATTTTAATGCTTTTTAATGCTTAAAATGGTTTTTAAACAAGAAAGATGACTTACTTTACTTAAATGTTTTTTTCTTTCCCCTTTTAAACGTCGGAGTGATACCCATTTTATTCTCATGTCATTTCACGCACGCTATGTTACACTATTACTTGTCTCTCTCCCTCACTCTGCCACGCTGACTGGACACATTTTACTTTCGAAAACTTTTCTCAAGCCTTTTTTATTATTTCACGAAAGTGTAATCCTATTGTTTGCCTAGTGGCATGCCATCAGCTTTATTACCTAACTAAAACTGTATCATCGATTATTGAATTCCATCCATGAATTCAAATCTTACTGCCTATACCTCCTCTAAAGAAAACAAAGAAGAAGAGGAAATTGACATTTGAAGTTTGGTTCATCGCTTTACTGACTGAAAAAAATGAGAAAAGGAAAAAAAAGTACTGCAGTTGGAATTTAGATATTATTGTACGCTTCCTTCTGACGGATTGAAAGAATACAGACATTTATGACAGATTATTGATACTCATGTAATGCTAATGTGCACGCCACACGAACAACCGACTAACAACCTTTTTAAAAGGCCATCATCGTCATCATCACTGTAAATAAATGATGTTTTGTTCCGAGTTTCTTGTATTTTTATCGCAAGAAGTTGGTCTTGGTCAAGGTGAACCGTTTAAAAGAGAAAAAAATGAAGGTTATAGACAGAAATGCGGCTGCTGTTACTGACTGATTATTGTTATCGAAGTGCGGTGTATCCGTCCTTTCATTTTGGCAGTCGCATCCTGGCAGTCAAAGTCAGTCACCACAATCTTATTTAATACGCGTCCAAGATAGTAACAAATGTAACGTCTCTTCCTTTCTTCCCCTGCTGCTGCCATTTAAATCTCCATTACTTACTATCTTAAAGAAGGAATAAAGTGTGGTGGTTGGCGATGAGATGGTGCAAATGATAAGGAATGAAAAAGATGGGACAGAAAATGCAATATTGTGTGGTTGTACAAAGTGTATTTAGATAAATAATCGAGATGTAGATAAATATTACCCATAATAAATATTATCAATTACGACACGACAAAAAATGACTATGTGCATGCACACAAGCATGCTAGAACAGACTGTTTTGATAAAAGACGTACACACAATTGCACGCAACAATGTTGCGTTTATGGTGAAATGTGGTACTTTATGTTATCATCCTGTGCCCAGTAGTAAGTAACACACCAGTACTATTATCTTATCGTACACCACATAACGACTGAGATTAGACAAGCGACAGCAACAAAGCCAAAAGGTGCTCTGATTCTTCTTCATTTGCTCCTGCAGCCAGTTGGAAAACTTGGCAGACAGTGAGGAAGCAGCAGTTAAACTACATGACTTTATCCATCTTGAATCCATATATACAATGTTATTAATTCTGGCACATTCAGTTACTTTGCAGAAATTAGAAGCGTTACTCGCCTGCCACTCTGTCAGGTACGAAATGCATTATCTTATAATTCCAAAACGCACGCAACAAGTCATTGGACCTGCCTGGTAAATTCAGCTGCTGGCAACTTTCTGGCAGCCGGCACGCATGCATGACACTATACATTTTTTGAGAAACACAAAACACTTTATTAAAATTGAAGAAAACAGTATGCCTACGTAATAAATGTACATAGAGCATTGGATGAAGAAAATGAAAAAGGTGAAGTTTACTCCTAAACACTGTTTTAAACGCTGCATGTTATACGTGAAATAATGTGGAGGGTGATATTATGCTAATAATAATAATTTATGTGCGATTCTCTCTTGCTGAGCAAATAATGAATACTTTTCTGTGCAGGGAAATAGGCAGGCTGAGCTCTTAAATGTAGGTAATCACACCAAATCATTTTCGCTTGATGCAGCTACCAGCTACCTGAATTGACACCACCACCACCACATCGACCTGGAGAAGAAAAGGCATTCTAATATTCTGTAATTTGCACCCCACTGCACCCAGCACCTTGCATGACACTGCAGTGGTGGCAAATGGCAGGATGATTTTTTATTATTACAGGTTTTCCGTACTCCTTGCCGTAATAAGTTACTTTCGGTCAGTACATTACGTTTCCACATCTCAATAAAGCTTACATCCGCCAGACTACATTCTTTCCACCAGCTTGTTGTCTTTAATGTTGTTCAATCATTGCAAAAGGTACAAACTGCTTTGAAAGTACAGCATGATGATCATGTACACAAACGGGCGAACACACATACACATCACATCAGCATATTATCAGAATGGAAGCTTGGCGAATTCACAATACAGCACAGGTCAGTGACTTAAGTTGAAACATTGGTGCGTCTTTCATCGAACGAGCCCACTCTACTGGGTACAACAGGACTACAGTGCATTGTTTATTTAAAGACGACACTCGTTCTCCATTTGTTGTCGTACGCTTTTTGTGAATGAATTTTTATAACCATTGTCATTTTTTATTGGTTTTAGTTAACTTTGAATCGACATCTGTGTGCAGCATTACGCTTATTACATGAAAAGGGGGTAGAGGGAGATGAAAGAAGACAGACAGATTTGTGACGACGATGACGACGAAGACGATGATATTGTTGACGGTTGGCTGACTGGGTAGGCAACGACAAAAATATGTGAATGGTCCAAGCTCGCCGTGTTGCTGAGTGAGTGACTGAGTGAATGATTACATTGCAACAATCAATTTTCCTTTTATACCGTCATTGGCATCTCAGTTTGCTTGCATACTTGTAAGAATATAAAGAGTAATATTATGAATAATTCTGAGAACATCGTTTTTGTTTTGTTTTTTTCTGCTTCATCTCAACCCCTTCTCTTCCTTTCTAACACGTTGCCGTCTCATCACATCACCAGTGAAAATTCCGTCAATAGGTCGACAGTCAATTTTCTGAAGAGTCAGATAGGCCAGGCCAGTTCAGCCGCATGACTTATGGACTAGCTTTTGTCATCATCGTCGTCAACATCATCATTCGGCATGAATGATGCAACGTAATATTATACGATGATGATACTGACGATATACAATATATATTATTAGTGTTATTGTCATTGTCAACTTGTCCTGCCGTAGGCACAGTCTTCGTCAGTACCAGTATTACAAACTGTAATTGTAAAAGTATAAAAATAATCTTGTAGTTTCCTACACTGCGTCCTCGCTCCCTCTCTGATACCTCATATTATGCTGGGTGCGTCCCGCCCGGCAAAATAAAAAATAACTCAAACGGAATGATTCAAGAGAATGGTACAGAATGCACCAGCAAACGTTACAAAAAGAAAACCTTACAAGACGCTTACTTGACAAGATGAATGTCTAATGAGCCCAAGAAGACGACGACGACGAGGAAAAAGCAATGACAACGAAAAGAACCCTTTTCTCTTCAAGCAACAAAAGACAATGGAACAGTTATATTCCCATTCTGTTGACTATGAAGAGGAGGAGGACTACACCAAGGAAAAATATTGTTACGACATTTATTTATTTATATTTTTCGAGTGAAAAAGTATACCATGTTCCAACAACGACAATGACGACGATCATGATTATAATGACCATAGGTTATGCGAGTACCTTCATAAAATACCAGAGAGCAAGTTAAGGAAGACAGGGACAGAACAAAACGCAGTCACAGCAGTACCAACAGGTTTTCCTGTGATGATGGTGATGCCACGTAAAAAGTATATTATGTTACTAGCGCACAATGCCTGTATTATAAATGACGGTTTCATAATATCCTGTTGCATTGCTACTTCACGAACTGGACGCAACGTAAATGTATTCTTTTGGGGAACAGCAAGAGAGCCAGACTTTTTGTCACAAAGATGGATGATCGTCTGGAACGACACGACGACACAACACGAAGAAGAAAAAGAAGGACCCTTTCTTACAGTTCCTTATTCCTGTGATTTTGTCCTGTATTTCTCAAACCTGGATGAGATGGAGGACTATGGGACACGACTTCACACTGAACGACATGAGACTTTCAAAACAATGTCGCCTTATTTGACATAAAACATTCTTGTAAGGTCTTGGCAACTTCTGCTGAATAAGAAAAAATTCCTACTGCTTGCAGTACAGACATAAAGAGAAAAATATGCGGGATGAAGGACAGAAATAATAATAGTAGTAGTAGTGCCACACAACAATTATATAAAAATGCGCTACGGATATGTGCAACGAAAGTTGAAACAATAATAAAAAATACGAGAAACTTGGGGGGAAATGGACAGTTATCTGAAACATGGTACAATTTTTGCTCATTCCCTGGGGTGTACGCCACAGTGTCTGGAGAGAATGCGGAAGTTTCTAGGCGTTTGAGCAAAGTGATCCTTCTCATTAGAAAGTCAATGATCCTGATCGTGATTGTGATTGCGATACGCTAATAAGCAGATATGGGGAAATATACAGTACACTGCGTAATCTCGACTTTGTCCATCTAGTGAAGCCTCTAACACAACACGGTCAACTGTCTGTCTCTCCAGCAGAGTTGAAGATAAAGTGAGTCAGTGATTTAAAATGGTTTGGTTCGATTAAATATATACATAGATGGGAGAGAATCCTGTTGAGCCTTTTCCTGTATGAATACACCCTAAAAATGTTAATGCTGACAACTTTTCTGTTTCCCTCTTCTCCGTCATTGATAATAGAAGTGGGGATCGTGTACCGATTGCAGTTGAGGAAATGAGATCTTTCACAGTGACACAATGAGTTTGTTTTACAGATCCGGTTACATGATGATGAGGATATGCTTTTGCCCGTCTGCCTTTGCCTAAATCAACGGGAGAAAGATTTTTAATGGGGTCATCAAACTTGGAACCGATGAGATTGTTGGTGTGGTGGCAGCGGCGGCGGCAGCAGTAACGGAGATGAGATTTTCTCCGGTTCACCAAGCACACTTTCTGTCTCCCTCTCTCTCTCCTTCACCAAACTCCCTCCATTGTACAACTACCAACGACAGCAAGAAAGAGTGGTGGAGAAAAAACCGAGAGATTTTCTCCTTCTGGTTGCTCCCGATAAGAAATGAAGACGGCGCAAAGCATTTAAAATCCCTGCCACCAAGCATTGTTATCAGTTATCATCATCAAAATACATGCACCCTCTAAGTTCTCTCTCTCTCTCTCCCTCAACCTCTCTGAATGTCGAATTCAATGCCAGAAGCAGCACTGTAGTACCAGTAACACAGTCGTAATACCAATGCAATATGTATCCTCCCGGTGGCGTGGCGCGCGCCCGACTTTTTCTCAATCCCATCAAAAAGTTAATCTCCGCTATCCATCAGTCAACATCAACAACGACAACAATGAAAAGGCAGTTCGGAGACAGGCACAACAGTGTGTGCGAGAGAGAGGGAAATTTTTGAAAAAAACTGCATCCAGTTTCTACGTTTTTACTCCCGACTTTACCATTAGGAACACTATTCCTCCTCTAGAGGTTGCATCATCATCATCGTCCTCATCTACGTTCGCTATCGTGTCGCACAAAGCTTTACAAGCGAAAGAGGGAGAGAAACAAACAACAGCTATTTTGTAACTCTGTGTCAAAAAAGTATACATTTCATAGACAAGCTGCACGTATAGAACATTTATTTTTTAAAAAGGTGGCATACATTACAATTTTTGAATGCGTAATGATGGAATTTGTTTCACTTTGACAAGGGAGCGATCTGCCGCTTATTTATATCACCACACATACTTACTGCATACCCAGCTCTCTGCATTACACATATACGCATATATATTAGGGCCGTTTCAACGTAGTTTTCCGCCTTCTTCGCCTTTTTCTACCGGGTGAGCCGCACATGTTCAACAAGATGAAACACTTCATAAAAATTACAACTTACTTTGTACTAGGTCTTTTTCTCAATTTTACTACTGCACAAACAAAATGATCGACAATGAGAGCCAAGTGTTCTGTTGCTGTTACTTTTACTACCGCTGCTGTTTTGTAGGTATATGAACTGTCTTCCATTTGGAAGAATGATGATGATACAATTACAGCAACAACAACAACAAACACAGCGGCAATTCACACAAGAAAATCCACATTCGTGCCATTGTGGAAGCAAATGTGTAAAGTGTTGTCACAACATTTTCCTTTCAAAGTGGTGCAATTGAGAAGTTGGTAGATAGAAAGGCACCATTGGATCCACCATAATATGCCACTTCTGTTTCTTGTTGTCTCTCTCTTCTGTGTACTATGGGGTAATTTTCTCGGGACTCGGCCCTCTTCCCCTATTTTACTCACTCGTTTTTACGAGCTTTGAATGAGATGAGCCGAAGAAGGAGCGGTTTTGCACTTTTTAAAAAATACAAAACTGAAGCATTGTCAAATGTTATATGTCCGTGTGTTAGTATAAACTTAAATGCATACGTCCGATGAAATGTACTTGTGTAGCTCTTTCGTTCGGTAGTGAGTGAGAGGCGTATGACGGAAATGTAGCGTCGGGTGTTGTAAATACCTTTTTGTGCACTTTTCAATCTTTTAAAGAAAAATCTGTAGAAAGATTTGTAGTAGCGATTAAATTTCAGTGCCGCCACGCTGTCAACTGTATCAACTTTTCGTGGATGACATTCGATAGCCATGTTTCCTTATAATAAAAAAATAACAGCAATGCATCAGAACAGCTACGGTGGTGTACCATCAGTGACAGGAGAAGGAAACCAACTCAAAAATCCTGAAACGACATTTAGAGAAGAAAAAACTTGTGTCGTGTACAATAACGACTCTAGTAGGACATCAAATAGTTTATGTGCATCAGTCCTATACCTCCTCTGATGATCATCCTATCTCATACTGTCTCTCCCTTTCTCCTCAATCAGCGCCCTGTCTTTCAACTTTGTGCAACGATAGAACAGACAAGGAAAAAATCTTACCGGATGCCGCAAAACTGTGAGTCCATGAAAGCATGTTAAGTACAGCACAATTGCTTATTCAGCAATCAAAATATTTTGGCAGACTGCTGTCGTCTTACAAGTCTCATTTGCGTCATCCAACAAACAGCAATTCACTCAAGATAAACTTGATGTGCTTTTTCAGTATACGAAGCACGGAATATCTTAGTGCGTGTATGTGTGACTGTGATGACCTCAATTTCTCTGCACAACTAAGACGAAGAAAAAAACGACACAGTGTCACCTCAAGTCAAGTAAGCTTCTTTCTTAGAAGGGAGAGAGCAGAGAGGTAATAGCTTATACCTTCGTCGTCGTCGTCGTCGTCGTCGTCGTACATAAAAAGACATTTTGTGTGAAAGGAGCAAAGGAGACATGTCTCGGCTGCTGAGAGTGCGTATGGGAGTTATATATGAGCATCATTAAAAACTAGCGGGTGGCCCGCTAAAAAAGAGTCAACAGAGGGTCGCAGGTCAATTCCCTTCTTGGCACTTGTACACCACATCAAAACAGCGCAAACTCAAAAACTACTTTACTGTTAACACAAGTAGAGAGGCAAGACAGCAAGAGCCTGTGGGAATATCATTGAGATAACTGAGAACAAAAAAATGGTTTAAAAAGTTAGCTTTGCTTTTCTTTCATGTTTTCCTGGATGTTTCGTTTTCAAAAAGGCAAGTGATCTCCTATGTCCTCCTCCTCCTCGCTTGTTGCATTATCGATGCACCACTTCGAAGGCCTGCCTCAATCTCTTTGCAAACGAATCTTTGGAAAACGAGGGAAAAGTCTCCAAACAATGTTTAACCTCCCACGGGCAATTGTACGGAAGTCAAAAGATGCTCAATCGTTATTTTTATCTTCTTTTAACAATACTCGTATACACCAGGCCATGCGGTGTGTAAACGGATAAACGTAATATTATTATGACAATGGTGATAATAATGACGAGAATAATGGAAAGGTGATCATAACATAACAGTAATATTAATGGCGAACATTCTTCTTTTGTATACTCACAGTAGACACACACAAGAGCCAAGAATATTATTAAGTTGACACTTTTTGCTCTCGTGCTGTGGTTAGATAGGAGGTCCCTTTTAGGAATAGTGTAATACCTGCCTATATACACAGCGTACGTATAATAAATAAGTACGCAACGTAATGATGAGCAATAGTAGGCAGATGCGAATGTGCAATAAAGCTACCGACTAATGACGGACTGCCTGCCTGTAAGTGTGTATATATTCAGTTCGGAGGAATAAAGTATTATTGAAATTTTCAAGATATTTATCTCTGCGGTTGACACCAGAAGAAACGCAACAAACTGAATATATAAGCAGACACACATGGCACTAGAGAATAGGATCGTTATTGCCAGCATGACCATTGTTGTTGCTGTTTCTTCGTGGTTTGTCTACTAGATACTGTAAGGCCTGAGCTATTTATAGAAGAACACGAAAACGGAGCATACATTACATTTATATGCCTATGCGTAGTAAACGTTGTTCACTGACAGAAAGGGACACAATTTATAAACAAGCAACAGCAAGACTCATACGGTCTCAGCAACGTAAAATCATAAATCTCTGCCAGTGTCCCAACGTCCCCATGAAAATGGCCAAGTGAGAGAATTAATGTGTTTGGTCAGGATTTGATGAGGAAAAGTAAACGTGTAAAAGTTCCTTGAGATGAGCATGAGCATACCTAAGCGTCCCATAATCATCACCACCGTCGCCATCCCATCGCGCATCGTATCGAAATCATCCTGCCGCTGAGAGAAGCGATCATCTTAAATTTTCGGCCACTCTCCTCACTTAACAAAACACAACCTTCTACAGACCATCCAATAATTTAAATGTAACAACAATAACATTAACAACAATAGCAAGAGATCCGCTTGCCACGATGTAATTTTATATCAAAATAGACCTATACGCGAACCTGATTAAAAACGTATACGTATCTAGGTGGACGTGTATACCTACTTAAATGCCGAGTTGGCATTGCAATTTTTACATTGTATTTTTTGTAGCAGATTGCGGTTGATGTTATGGTTCAAGGGTGAGGACTGCTGCCTACAAAGCGGTATAATATCTGAACGTCTCTCTGCACAGAGAGTATACAGGCAGGTATAATGAGCATCTTCCCACTAAAAAGAAATGGTCATGGCGGACTAATTGATTAGCATAGAATACACATTTTCCACAGCCCATTTTCTCAAAAGTGACATTCTCCAACGTCAACTTGTACAAGACACCAGTCACCAGACACACTACAACGAGTACTTCGTCGTGCAAACACCAAACATGATCATTACCTACATGAAAGGCAAAAGGTGTACACATGAGCAATGTGTATTACTATTATTGTTATTATATGCATGTCGTCGTTGTCACAGAGGTTAAGTGCAGGTCCCATTCTTGGGATACCTCCAATAATCGCCCTGTTCAACGAATGAAGTACGTCTCTGTACCTACGTGCGCGTACGCGTCCCCGTATTCGAAGCCTGTGTGCGACAACATGACATAATAATGAAAACCAAGGAGCAATAAAAATTCCAGAACAAAAAGCATTTTGGAATGGAATGAGACGAAGGAGGTATGCTCAGTTCAATTCGCCCAGTGCCGTGTATACAACGTACATATATGTGTCCTTAATGGTCCCATTCCTTTCCTTAATTTTCCAAGACTGTCTGTCAACAACAACAACAAAACACGAAAAAATGCAACGACTGCCTGGCTGACTGACTGATGTATAGAAGAAGATGATGGGTCACATTCCAAACAAACTCATTATTTCCCCAGCCCAAAAGCTATCATCCTCTTTGCTTCTGCAAGATTTTTTTCTCCTCCTAAAGATGAATTTCCATTTTCCCTCCATGTCATGGAACAGGAGTACAATAATAGGAAATGAATGCGCCTCTTTCAGTTTGGTAGCAGCAATGAAAAACTATTATACATTTAATGAATGCAGCAAGCAGACGCACATGAATATACAACAACGACGGTACAACTATGTTTTTTACTCATTTTTTTCTCGCTTTCGCGTCTCCTAATATCAACACACAAAAAGCAAAAACGACTACACTGAGAAGATGCCCTGCTGTCTGTGGAACGTGATCCATGCTGGAAGCTGGAGACAGAGACGGGAGCGTCGTCGTCATAATGTCACCGTACCGTGGCATAATGCATAACCCAAAAGATGTAAAGTCGACAATACGTACACACAGACAAAGTTTTTTTTTACAACTTACACACATCACATCCTCTACCCACCGATTTATATTTATTTATTCATTTAATTGAATATTATGCCCTGCAATGACAATGATCCCTCCGTTGATGCACCCGTATACATGCATGCAATGTCTTTGTATGTATGTGTAATCCAAAATCTCATCCCCGCAACAAAGCAATCCGTTGTTTGCTTTTTTACATGATAAACGGTAAACCGACCAGCAGTGTAGTGAAGAAAAAAACCTTTGAAAAAGTCTTTGTAGTGCATAATAGTAAGACTTGTCACAATGTCGTGCACTTGACCCCATGCTGGTCATCTCATTGCATCATCATCAGCATCATCACATGATACCCCAACTTTGGTTGACGAACAATGATCATGTGGATAATAATAATAATAATAATAATAATAATAACGCTGGTCCGAGTTGCATTATACAACTTGTATATCATGAACTTCACTATCACCATTTACTCCTACAATATATTTTAATAATATACTTTTGGAAAGTTAATCCGGGTCTTGTTCTCTCGTCTTTTTTCTCCTTTTCATTCCATTTTGTCCGTATTACATTGTCACAATAAATGCAAAGAGATATAATAATAATGGCGGGGGTGAATTGCTCTCTCAGCTGGAGACTGGCACCAACAAAACGCCCCCAATTCAGACCGTGACAATTGCTTTAAGTAAGTTTAAGCTGTATGTGTGTATACAGTGCGTACTGCGTATACGTTATATTCTGCGGGAGCGAGTCCGTTCCACTCAAAACATGGAGAGAGGAGGCGACACGTAACAAAAATACAATAGGTCTCTTGCCTTTTTTTCTTGACAGAAAGAAGGGAAAAATCTCTGATATTCTTAAGTTTCTTCAACTGCTCCCGTTTGTGCCGTGTGTTCTGTCCTAAACCTACGTAATCCTTCTTAATCCTTCATTCTCTCTTGAGGCAAGTTTGACAGGGAAATTGGAAAACAATCAATGAACACAAAAAAAGTTGCCTGAGCAGTAGCTACTCAGGGATAATTCACTTGTACGAGTGTCGTCCCCATCCTCCTCCTCGTTAGCATTGTTACAATTTTATGACAAACCTAGTGTCCTCCATAATAATGCATATAACTACGTACTTTATGGCAAACTTGTCAAAAATATTTTTGAAGAAGGCGGTGTGTGGTGGCAATAGAGATGAGATGAGGCTGAACGGGAAGGAAAACCTTTTCTCGCCCATTCTTCACCAGGATAATAACAACTAATCATCATGTGGCATATTATACTATCTATATGGCATTATTTTGCTACAATAAAAATGACAACAATGGATGATCCAACAACGAAAGTAATAATGAGTGAGAACCGTGAAATTGGACACTTTGTTGTTTTGTGGTCCTTCTCAAAAAGAGTAGGAAAAGGTACTTACAATCGTGTCACAAATATTGAGAACATTCCAATGATTGATTGTGGTTATGTGTGAATTCAATAAACAACCACTTCTGTACCAGTAGTCATTCAATTGTGCCTCTCATATTCTCAAGAGTCAGGTTAAAAACAAAAGGGAGCAACATGTGCCCTATGACACAGCAGCACTTACAGATAATCGGCAGAGAGCACATGGCATATTCATTTAAAATGACATGATAAGATAATTTCTTGAGAATTTATGAGTTTACGCTTGTCTGTGTTGTGAAATGTGTACATCTACAACTATATACATATTTAACTAGCACATACTAACATGTAACCGCTACTAGTAGAAAAGAGCGCAACAGCTAACAAACCTCATCATCGGAATCCTCAAGTAGGTGGGTTTCAGCGTAAAAAGGTTGTCAAAAGGAACTGCTATTAAAATAGGTAGTCATTTTGCGCAATTTAACCCTTTTTATTTCTTATGGTTATCATTATATCACAGTTGATATTGACTTAGGTTCTGGTTGCCTTTGACTTTGTGTTGTTGTGTCGATCATGATCATTATTACGATTATTATGGAGCATGGAGTTTGCGGTGGCGGTGGCAATGGTGTGGTGATTGGTTTTCCAGATAAGATTCATGTGACAAGATTAGATTGCATCTTATCATATCACACATACACACACACATATTATGCATGCAATGTGAAGTATAACAAGTGCCCAGACATGCAATCCCTGGCATTGCACTCGCCTCTCTCAAAATGCATTACCGTTGTAAGTTGTAATAATAGTGGCACATGAAAGGCTTATTCAGTTCCACTATCATCGTTGCCGTGTTCTACACATACATACCATGAAATATTATGTCACTGGTGACGATCATCATCATCATCATCATCGCCATCTTGGTCTGTGTGTATGTATCATGATTTCGTTCCTGATGATGCTATCAACACTGAATTTATGAATGAATAAAAGTGAAATGAATACTTTGCAATACTAACGATAATAATAATAATAATGGCACACTGATGAAGGTAGAAATGAATATCTTCTCGTGTCGCTAATTAATTATCACCTTCATATCCATTCATTCACACCTACTTATTACATTACTTGGCAAGCCAAGCACACACACACAGACCATTACAATGAGAAAGTATTTTTCTTCTGCAGCAATGGAAATAAAAAGGCGACGACGACACATCGTCATTATAAAACGTGTCTACTTACATTGTGAAGTTTGTAGTAGAGTCCACAGGCGTTACACACCGGCTCCCCATTTTGATTTCGCCTCCACAACGTGGTCGTATTCGTCTTACAGTTTGCACAACTCGTCCCTGCCCGTCTTGCCGCTGACTGCTAAAATATGGCAAACAAGAACAGAGAAAAAAATCCAATTCAAAACTCACACTTCATTTCTCATTTTGTCTTCCAAATTACACTACATAAAAAAGAGCATCATCATTATGAACCAAATAGAAATAATAAAGAAGCGAAGCAAATAAGCTGTCTGCTGATCATCCACAATCTTCATCACGAATGAACTTGCATGGTATCCATTATCATCATCACCATTTTGTAGTTTGCGTCTCTCTCCACGAAAGATTATTTTTATTGTTATTATCCCTTCGCGCCATTTATTTCTCGCACTTTACTTTAAAAACTTATTATGCCCATAAATACAACGTACCTACGTTCATTGTATGCGCATGTAGTACGTGCCTGTCTAAATGTTTCTTTTAGAGACAGTGCCTCTAACGCTTAAACAAAGTTGCTCGTCTCAACGTCTCCTTTTTCCCGTGACGATGATGCACATTCATCAGTCACCTCAGGTTTTTGTTTTGTTTTATTTTGGCGAACCACGCCAAAAAAACTCGATATGATATTACCCATTTGCTTATCACATCGCACTCCATTATAAAGACAAAAACTCGTCTTGAGCGCGTATGCTCTCTCTCTCTCTTACGCTACTCTTCACCCGCTAATGTCCATGCTTGTGCATCCGCCCGTCCGTCGTCGTTTGTGCATTATACTGCTTACGTGGTTTTTAACATGATTAATAATGAACATGACGATGAGGTGAGTATGCAAGGGACAACGTGTAATTAGCGTTGTTATTTACTCCTCTCCATATCACACCTGTACACTATTTATCAATACCACCACTGCCGCTGCTACTACCGGGCAGGAGGATAAGGTAGTAGTAGTTGCATAACAAGGAGTACAGTTGTAAATTTGTAATGAGCAGACAACGCTAAGCTACCTGATATCATGATCACGACTCGCACATTCACTATCATCATCTCAAATGAAAGCACGTTGTTACTTTATTATTATTATTATTATTATTATTATATAATATGTATATACTTATATGTGTTACACTTTAGTTTTTATTCTCGCACTTGCTATGCCACCATTGTCGACCTGACATCGTTATGTGTAATCGTATGTAATCATTACTAATATATAATGCATTTATTTTAACTCCCTGTGTAATTGCACTGGCAATAATAACAATAATAATCAACATGTACTTGTCTTAAAAATTATTATTAGCAAAAATGAAAAATATTACACATTTCTGTACAGCTGATTAACACCTGAGATTATTTAATTTTTTTCAACTCCTTAGCAAAGTGGATATTTAGGAGAGAGATGGACGTGAGCATGGCATGGACATGCTCATGTACAATCCCTTGTTATTATTCTGATTAACATGAAAGATGTGTACTGTTGATATGATAATCATCATCATCACATTGCACCTTGTGAAATGAATGAGTGGTTGAACGATTTTTTCTTTAAAAATTTGAAGGAGCCACGCGCCCTGATATTCTAGTCTCCTCACCTCATTTAACATTTTGATTCAACTTACTGATACAAACTGTACCTACCTGAAAAGAACAGTACGGCTCCTTGGTTTTGTTGATTGATACTGTTATTATTGCTACTACTGAGGGGTTGGTACGCTTTTTGTAGTTGCTGTTGTCTATCTGTAGTATTGTGTGGCTGGGTCAGTTTGCGGCGGCAGTTATCATCATTATTATTATTACCACCATTAATGCTTCAACACTGCCCTTGTGTGCGTACTACTGTAATCAAAGAAAATGCTGTTGTTCGACATGTACGCTAACTGCTGACCATTCTACGAAAAATGAAAATAGGTAGGTACCAGGTTTACGTGTTGGTATGCTACTCTGCACTTTTTTCTTTCTTACCAGAGAAGAAGTCAGACAGACGGTCAATGAGTAAAATAACCTTGACTCTCTTTTAATCCGATAATCATCACAAAAAGTACGAGTATGAGATCAGGATGATCATCGTAAATCATGCTATTTACTAAATGCACTATTCGTTGAGTTAATTTTTGTTTGCGGGGTAATTTTATTTCAATATAGAAGAAACCGCGCACACACTCCAATTTATGTTTATTGACGCTGTTGGTGGCGTAGTGTGCAGTAGAGGACTGTTATACAGATTTTTTTTGTTTTTTTTTAAATAAAAAATTCTGATGAGACGGACTAAAAAGTAACGTTTAATGGGGCCTGTTACAGTATTTTGCTACTTGTTATTACATACTTGTTATTGCAGTAGAACAAGTCGTTATATAGCATATTTATTGGCGATTAAAAATGATAAAAGAGCAATAAAAATTGAATTTGAATAGAGGCGTTGAAAATGGGCCATGATTTAGAATTTGCCTATGCACGCACAGGAAGAACTTTTGAAAATCTGTTAAAATATTATTAAAAGCTCCAAAGGGAGATGGATACTGATACCTACGCTCAAAATGAGTATTTTGGCCTACGAAATTTTCTTTTTTAAAAATTCATTATCAAAAAATTAGACATGCAAAGCAATGCATATAATAATTTTAACATTTTGACTGTAATCCCAAAAATGTAACAAATCCTTTTTTGCTTATTTTGAGAATAATTTTAATTTGCAACGGTCGAGAAAACTTTTTGATGAGGTTTAAATTCAAAAATAAGATAGCTTAAAATGTATATTTTTAAAATTACAGTGATTGCCGTTGTTAAAAAAAGCTGTTTATGGCATGTTATATATAGTGTATGTATGTGTGATTAACCGAATCATTACAGTTCGTAATAGTAATAGTAATGATGCTGCTGATGATGACGGCGTACTTATTATCATGCTACTACTGTACTCACCTCACCATAACAAAACAAAACTGAGGGAGGTAGTTTGTTGAAGCGTCCAAAATGTACCACAAAGGGATGCGTGCAAATTGCTTCATTGTAATATAAATATACGTAATATTTGTGTAGGTAGCTATCTTATCATGTTTGCTACAAATAAAATACATAGTTTTAAAATGGCATTTTTGCGTGAGTGATTGAGCCAGGACAGGACGGAGATGACGATAATGACGCACGTAATAACAGTTTAATGCGAAAAACATAGCATTAGCATAGTAGTGGTCGTTTACACACATTCACGATTTCGTGATGCAAAGATGAGGAACAGTTAGCGGGGGTTACCCGTTCCATATGTTCGTCATTGTACGTCTGTTAGATATATTATTTACTCTTCTGCGTATAACGGGAAGACGAAATTGAAACATATATTGACTATAAAAAATGTGTGTCTTTTAAGGAAATGGACAAGATCATGAGAATCTGATAAAAATGGTTAATTATTACGACCCTCATTAGTCATTATGCTCAATTACAACAACGCAAAAGTAAATTAGCAAATTGACACTGATGAGATGATGGACAGAGTAAACTAGTATTTTCTTCCACAACGTAACAACATGACGTGTGTTAGAGGTAATCATGCATGTGATTGAGAGTATAAAAACATCACTTCCGTCTTGGCAATTTAGTCAATCTAGAGAGAAAGTTTCATTGGCAAAGCCGTTTCACCTTGTCTTTCGTACAATAAAAATTCTTCCAGAGAAAAATGAACTCGCATAAACATCAGCTGCGCCTCATTTTATTATTCCTTCTTTACTTCCTGTGTATAGGTAAGCTTATGTCCGTGATTAACTTTTCTTTGTAATTTAAAAAAAATTCCTTCTCGCTAATTTAAACGCTTTGTTTAAATTGTTCCTCTCAAAGCGATCGCTTCCGGAATGCCTGTTCTGCATCTGTTTAAAGAGAAACGGGATGTTGACGTAAGTATTTAAAAATCCTCCGAAAAGAGGGGAAATTCATTTAACAAACAAGACTGTCTAAGGAATACGGTAGCAATAATGGTCGTGCTGCAATTTGTTGTTCATTATTCAGGCATCCGACCCAAACGAGGGATATGACCCGTGGTAAAATGGATGGATCTCTGCCACAGTTTTCGCCTCTTTTCCCATCATCTCTAAATATTACCAGCTTAACAGCTTTATTTCTCCGTAATTCTTCCACTACCTTCTTTCTTACTAATTTACATTACTCCGCCCCAAATTGTGCAAACTCCTTTCCACGTAATTACACTTCGTTATAGAGGCTACAATATAATAAAACGACAAATTCTCATTGTAATTATAATGCATTCCGCTTCTGGTGAAGTGGTGAGTGAGTAGTTGGTAGTCCACCTTGTATTCAGTCAATTTATTATTTACACTACGATTCCTGCTCTTCAAGATTTTCTTGTTGTGACACTACAATCACAACAAAATAACAATGGAAGAGAAGAATTCTATGTGAGTTAAGAGATGAGATTATGTCGAAAATCCCTTAATCTTCTCTCCACTTATTCATTCCCGTTGTTGTTACTTCTGTCATCAACAAAAGTGCATTCTTAACTTAGCGTGCGAGCACACACACACACACAGGTACGCACTACGCACACAAGTATGACATTATTGCACATGATATACCTACATCATCCCCTCAGTTTTTCTTCCACCAAAAGCTACTTTTATTCAAATAGAAAGCCTCACAATGTAATATTTTACTGCTATTATTGTGTTTTGGACTGTACGCCATTGTCATCTATCTTGTCCTGTTCTTGGCTAAAAATCTTCCTTAGGATATAATACGCATTACTCCGTATTTCATTCATAACGATCCTGAATGACAATTGACAACAATAATTATTATGTAAGTATCATGTCATCAAAGGTATATATGATTTTTTTCTTGTTGAATATTGTGCTCCAATGGTGTAATGGGGCTAATTGAGTGATAACTACTTAACTATACACATATATCGCTTACAAAGTAATCAACCTTTTAAATGTGTATACCACTTCACCGAGTTGGGTATTTATACAAGACATTTAAATGTTAGCTGGGATATGTTAAGAGATTTGTTTTTGTTGAGGGCTAACTACTTATGTACTTATTGCACAGATGAACGGAATGAATGGCAAGAAAAAAGCCATAAAACTTTGCAAGAACGAGAGAGAGAGAAAGAAAAAGAGAGCGAGTATGAGACATGTATTTTCATCGATTCATTTTTCTTTTTTTTCTTCGTCTTCGTCTTGAGAGACTTCCCATGTGACTTTTTGTATTATGTAGGTAATGCTAGTATATATAGTTATGTAAGTCCATAGTGAAAAATGTGAATTCCTCAGGACCCATTCAGTGTCAGGCCATAATTCACTCTGTTCAAACGAAGCACTAAGGAAGACGAACATGCGGAGGGAGGAAAACATTTCTTTTGTGCAAGTACAGCAAAAAAGTTTTTCAAAAGTTTTTTTCCCTTCCTTTTTTTACCCAACTGTACTTTGTACTAGAAATGAATACGCAGCATTCCAGTGTCCATTTATACTTGTCTCCAGTCACCAGAATGATTTTTTCCGCAATAATAATAACTGTAACAATGGGAAAAGGATGAGGTTGATGATGATTATTATCGTGACAGACGGGGCAAAGTAAGTAACTTACTTAAAGGTAAAATAAGAATGTACCTAATAATACGGTAATTCGTTTAGTAATACTCAATCAGTAATAAAGATAAGTCCTATTTTTTCTCGATCATTTTTTATCCGTTTTTGGCAATCTATTATCAAAAGATGGGAACCGCAACTTCGCTCCCCAAGGAACGAAATTAAATTCCAATGTGTAAAGGCGTAATATGAATAATAACAAATAATAAATTGTCAAGTAGATTTTAGAGGAGACCGTAAGTTTATCATACAAAACACATTGGTACAAACACAACACAGAAACAGTAGTGAACTTATTAGGATACATCATCTGACAGTCAGGACAATGGTGACAAGTTGACATTTCTCCTTCTCCACAGCTTCTCCTTCTTGGATACCGCGCGACACTACTGCAGACAACAAGACGAGACAGATCCTGCGACTAGTGGAGACATGATCATCCCGGAATGGCGACACCATTCGCCACCATTTATTTTTGTACAAAATGAAAATAAACCATTCATACCGGGAGCATGTATAAATGTACAAGATGATAATGTGACGTGTGTGCCACAAAAGACCAAGATGAAAAAGTAGAAACTCGTATTTTTATCCCACCATCACATAATAATACTCACATTCATTTTCGTTATTAATCCAGCTACAGACTAGACTAAACAAAAACAAGAGAGAACGAGCAAGACGAATAAGATGAAGGTTCAAACAAAAAGAAAAGGAGCGATCGCGTCACATCTTCGTTGTCGTCATTGTCCTTATATTTGCCGCAGCAGCAGCAACAGAGCAAATTATCAAAGAGGCAAAGTACGTGACCGCAAATTTTTTTTCTCTTTTTCCCCTTGGACATTTTGTACAGTAGTCATTTCCCATGTCCTCTACAACTTATTTATGATGTTATAATTATATCTCTTTCGGTATTTGTTGCTACTTCTAGCTTTCCGATACTATCAACCATCATTCCGTCTGCTCCTTTTAATTCATATGGACGCTGTAGAAAGTAGAATGCAAGTTGTACGTAATAGGCTCCTGGCGAAGGCGATACTTCTACAATCGCACTCATTCAGCAACAGTATTTACAGTGTACGTGCACATACTAATATTGATTTATTATTCACTACCCAAATAAGTACAGTGGAGGACGAAACATAAAAACCGCCAGCATCATTGCAACCGCCAGCATCAGCCCAGCTCATTGAAAAAATCTCAGTACTGTCTTCTGCACGCTAGACGTTTTTTAAATCCACCTATTCCCGTACCTTCCTTATACCTATAACATCACCACTGAGTAAATCCTATCATTGAATAGTAACGCATGAACATGGGTCTAACTTTGTTGAATCAGCAGGAACTACAGTAATAAAAAATAGTACAATAATTCATCTGATTCTTTCATTTTGCAATCCTCCTTTACAGAAACAAATTATTTATTGCAGGCGAGCCATTGTTATTTTCTCTTCTGGTGATGATGCTAGTGCTCTTTACAGGCAGATAGTTGACTGAGACTGCACACATACAGATACATATGAGACTGATGACAACGATGATGATGATGCTGAATGCCTGTATACGCATGCAAGCTACATTCATAATCATAATAAAGGCAACAGTAAACAGTTTGTCTGCGAGAAATGATATACCTACATTATTGTTGAATGAATGTAATACGTAATATTCGAAAAGGGAGATTAGATTCCTTTGCAGTTCACAAAAGCAAGTCAACGATCTCATCGGTTCTCTCTGTTCTGCTTGCTGCTACACTAGTAACAAGCAAAACGCGCAGCAGCGGCCATCTTCTCTATACAAGCGGGAGGACAATACAAGAAAAAAAGTAAAGTCTATAAGTGGTAATATTATTCAAGTTGTGTTGTAATAATCATAATAATATGGTCCTCTCTGCCCGTCTGCAGTTGTTGCAACAAAATGTTCTATAAATGCAACTGTTATATGGTGTATATAAAAGCGGTTGAAAATCAAAGAGGAGAGCGAGATAAAGTGCTGGGGGAGAAAATTTTCCATTTATTTCAGTTGTTCCTCGCTCGTTTGCAGTGAAGGGGAGTTTTTATCGGATGGTAATGGTGGTATGAATAGAATGCGATATTTTGTGTGTGGCGCGATGAGAGAAGATGTGATGCTATGCATAGCTTTTTTTCAAGAGGAGCAGAGAGGACGACAACGCCAAAAAGATGAGATTTCCCACAAAAGGATTCATGGAACTAGAAGCTTTTTCAAAATGCATCTCGCTCTCTCTCTCACCCGTTCAGGCATCCACAAGCTCGTCGTCGTACGTGAGATAAGCTTTGTTGAGCTTGAGAGGAGTGTAAGAGAAAGAGAGCGAGAGTAGCGTGTGGGATGCAAAAGGGAAGAAAATTTCTTTCGGTGGTTCGGCAAGGGACGGAGGAGAAAATACGAGAATGCGCCGGTCGGTGTATGGTATGGAGGTTGGTTAGGAAAGGAGGCATAATGCGTGTGCATTTGCCATACTCTGTGATGATAAGTGTCTATACATACCAGTTATTGTGGATTATCTTGGCTGGATGTACACAGACGTAGAGGGAGAGTACACTGCAAGGACTACTGGAGATACTGTAAACGTGCTCTTCCCCAAATTTTCTTTCTCTCTTTCGGTCTTGTTCTCTTTTCCCAGCTACTCTTTCACTTGCTCGTCTTGTGAGAAACGACCGTCGCTTTTTGCTGGTGTTGCTTTTGCTGCTGAGTCAGAGATTATATCCCAAAGAACAGCAAGAGAGGAGAAACGAAGGAGCGAGAGACAAAAATCGACCGTGTCGGTGGTGGTAATAGTATCATTGGTAGTGGTATATATGTATGGTGACGACGAAAAACGATATAAGGAGGGGCTGCTCACCAAAATATCTGGTAAAGGACAAGAATACGCTATAGGAATATAGTATCGCTATTATAGTAGCGGCAGCGGAACTAAAATAGCACCTTCTGTTGGATAGTATCTTCATGGACTGTATTATCATTCTAAAACTGTGTAGACAGTTTCGCTCCCACTCTCTCGGTATCTGCGCATTTTTGAGAAATCTAGAGAAAATCTGGCTGCTGGACTCTTAAAGTGAAGCTGTTTGTTTTGCCGTGCTTTCCTCGAAAGTCGTAAGAGTTGATGATGATGAGGCGGATGAAATCGATTGTCTAAATGCTCCCATTAAAAGCCAAAAAGAAGAAGACAACAAGAAAATGGAGAGTGAGACCAAAACTTACAATTGTCATTTCATTTCCTTTTGGAAGAAAACAAGGAGAGAACTGAGGAAGAACGTAGTAGGGGAACCGGCACAGGAACGACCACGAAGAGGAGAAGCACAACAGCGAGTGGGAATATGGAGGGAGAACTGAAGACCAATATCCCATTTATTTTCACTGTTACTTTTATTCTCATCGCATCGTCGTCGTCGTCGTTGTTCCATGTCCTTTTTGTTAAATGCGAAGTAATTTCATAAGAAGCTCATCTCATTTCCCATTTTGTCTATTGGAATTGGAATAATGGCCAGCCACGACACACAGAGGAGCAAATATGGAGCGCTTGCATTGTCGTAATGAAAAGGGGAGTAGGATATAAGCATTTACACATCCATTTCGATATTTATTACACGCTTATAACCGTACAGACATGTACTGCTATTATGCTACTGCTGCGTATCCCTATACCCCATCATCTTCTACCCGAAAAGAGTAACCGTTCCTGCAATACAGCAGAGAAAATGGGAAATTGCTTACTCATCCGGAATAAGAATATTTTTTCATTTTCTGATGATTTTAACAGAGAGTGTGCTAATGCGTTCTTAGAGAGTTGGCTTCCCTATTTCGTGAGAGGCACCAGACAAAACCCTACTGCTTTTTTATTTTTAACTCCCTTGCTTTCTTAAAGATACTTTCTGTTTCTAAAGGAAACCACTTCACTGAAAACCGTTTTAAAGGAGAACAACAACGAAAATTACAAAAATAAATGGATACTTAGCAAACAACGACGCTAGCTAAACGGCAACCGGGCAATGCAGGAACACGCAGCCAGATGCACACAAACAAACACTATTTCGATGTGTATATGTGTATGCCAACCATTCCATAATATCTTTTGTTAAACAGAGAGGCTATGGAAGGAAGTTTGCATAAAATCTTATGCCACAACAGGATACCACAGTACCATGTTCCCGTCCGTTTCGCACGCTCGTTGTAAAAGCGACAAAAAGTATCCGAGATTTTACGTTATTTATTATTTAGTTCTTATTCCGGATGGTTAAGTACTCCGATTTTCACTTTCCAGCTATCTTATCGTAAATCCCTATCTCGCTTCTTTTTTCAGTCAACAGTCTTTTACGCCTTACTTCTTTATGCATATGACGTGCCTGAACCTGGAACATCCCCTTAGTTTATCAAGATTAGGCATGTTTTTCACCTTCCAATCCAAACTAAACTCAATACACAATGCACAGCAGCATATTTCTAGTTTCACGCTAGATTTTGTTTGAGGGGCCCCCATAAAATTATAGTTAGCATATTGTATATGTTTATCCTCTTTTATTTCTGTCGATTTGAATCATTGAACCAGTTGTTCATGTCTAATTCCCCGATGTGTGACACAATTGCCATTATTACGCACAAACAAGACCGTGTTCTATGCTTCCATGATACATATATAGAGCATGCTTGGATGGAAGTATCTACGAAACAACTTTTAATTCATCAAAAACATTAACCCCCGTTTTAGTCCTTTTTTACTCTCTGTCTACCCGCCGTGGTGAATAGCGCAGAGGTAGGTGAACACTACCAAACAAAAATGTCTACTTACTCACGCATTATTATACAGTAGCAAAAATCCATAATAATAATAATAATAATAAAAATGGTTGGGCTGGGTTTTTAAAAGCCTCGTGTGTGATGGAAAGCAGGAGGGAAAAATGTAAAGAGGCATAGATTATGCACAGCACAGCAGCAAGCAAACCCTGCCGTTTGACGCGCACATACACTCAGGTAAAAAATGTATAACGGACAATGGTAACAAAAGGGGAGCGAGCCCGTAATAATATTATGCGTACTAGTGTACTACATCAACATATACATATAACATGGCAAGTTGGATTTTTACAAGAAACATGCAAGTGAGAGAGAGAGCGACATCACATCCACCTTTTTTGTATTTACTGAAGAAGGAGAGGACATCACAAAAGCCACTCGATTATTGTGAATGGGCTTCCAGCCGGGACGAAAATGGATCCTATCATGGAATAAATATATATACATCCACTCGTACACCACCATCAAATTGCATCGCTTGCACAATTACACAACTACACAGCAACAAACAAAAAACTTTTCTCTTGGCTTCTGTTGTATTTTGTACTCCCTTTATGGGATTATATTGCGTTTGTGTCATGCACAAGTACTCCTGAGTAACTGATCATGATGTCGGATTTTTTCCGTCCTAGTAACGTCTCCCCTTTACTTACCTACGTACTACCTGGTCTCCCGAGTTTACCATCACCAACTACACATAATATTATTGTACACTGCTGCTACAATGCTGGCTCAGAGTCACTAATTCAATTCATTTTCAACTTAAACAGTTTTATTTTTTCAGCGAGAAGGTTGCTTGCTCGCATGTTGTCATGATGGGACAATACGGAAAAGAGGGAATATATACATGCTCGTATAAAAATCGAATGAAAAGCATATGTTTCATTCTGGTCGTCATCATCATAATCATCCATGTTACATACCCACTCAAACTAGGAACGAGACAGTTTTTTTTAAACAAAATGAATGCACACACGGGTTTTAAAAAAGTAAACACGAGCCCATCATCATCGTTAATATCATCCTTCCCTACCGTATACAACCTACCATAATATACAATTTACACTCCTTGTGCCTGTCTACCTACTCACGGACGCTTGTCCCTCTCTGTATTTATTTATTATTGTTATGCGTGCTCAAGCCTCATTTATGTATACAGCGAGAAAAAGTGCAACATATTTATATTCCTTTAAAATAAGCTCTGACAAAAACATAGCATTTTTTTGTTTCAGAATTGACTCACTCTTTTTCTACCAGCAACGAACAACATAATGTCGACAGTGTATACAAGTGCTACTCGCACAGTTTGACTCTTGTTTGGGACAAACCAGCCGCACAAAAATGTAGTATTTAAGCATTCGATACGGCAAAAGTCCTTTGTTGAAAACTGGAGCGATTCCGATTCGATTACACACCCCTTTCTTCCTTGTCTATTTGAAATTACACACATTTTCGTATAATTTTTATGTCTATCTCTTTCTCTCCGCCTGCTTGTATTATTGGACATGTTCAGCAAAGCTAAGCAAATGTTATAGATAGATAGGTAATAATAAATATACAAATGAATGTGATTAGATGCGCTCGTTTAAATTTAATTTTAATGGTTGATTTGTGATTATTATGCAGGCTCTCTGGTATCTGTATACCATGACTATGGCTGTGTATTTGTTACAAAGTTCTCGTAGATAAAAATAACCTTGTTCATCTATGTAAACCGCATGTTAGTGTCTACCTACAAAAAAATTATATGGTCTGGTCGGATGTAATAATAATAAAGTACATACTTAGCTGCGCAGAAAAAAAGCAACAGTAGCGTAGTTAGTCGCAATAACTGACAGACTCAATTGGTATTGAGCACCACCTTTGTTGCTGCTGTTGTGAATTTCAGAATGTGTGCAAAGTCAAGTTTATTACCAGAGATATCACCCATGATAAAAGCAAATATAAATATAAAAAATTGAAACTATATATTTTTTCGCTCTCACAAGAAAAAATGAGCTGAAACTGCTACTGTTGCTGTACTGCAAACGTGCAGACACATACAACTGTGCAAATAGTAAAAAAATAATAAAAATCAGAGAAATACATTTGCAGTGCATGATTCCAAAACGTGTTGCATATAAAGTACATCATTAAATTTAACCAGATTAAAATATTTTTAGGTATTACTATTCGAGAGCAACACAAATTCTGATTTCAATATTATTCTGATGGGAACCACTGGTCATTCCAGATTCCAAGATTCTGGAAACTTGAAAAAAGGTTCACACATCTTTGCAGAAAATGGGGAAAACTTGTCTGAAATAAAAAAAGTAGTCAGTATAGTTGCCAACCTTTATTATTATCATCGATGCCCAACAATAGTGGCGAATAAGAACCTTTTTACACAGCAGTAGCAAGTAAAACTAATTGAAAGACGACGACAACAGAATTGATGATGATGATCATCATCATCATCGAATGAGAATGCACTGCAATAATAATCATTAGAATTATATATATAAAAAATTATAGTAGCTAAGTCAAGTCACATCACATGTTTTACTTGTTCGACAAGAAAACTCATTCACAACTTTTTTATTGCTTCCCTCTCCTTCTCATTCTTAATATTTCTCACAGCTATGCATTCACAAAATGCATGCTACCTAAAGGCCGTGCCGTGTAATATTAAAATTTAAATGGAAAACCGGAATTCCAGAAAATATCTCTCATGGAAAACGCAATAGACCGCTGAAATCATCATCAACGTATAGTTGAGAATAGAAAAGTCTTGTCGTAAACTTGCGCGCATAAAGACAATCATCAATCTTTCTCATTCTCCTTCTCTCTCTCTCTCTCTCTCTCTCTCTCTCTCTCTCGGAAGAAAAGAATATATTTAGGCTCATGAGCCCGTCTTTATGCATTTTATGTACAAAAACACATATCACCACTACGACCATCTCCATTCATGTGCCCGTCTTTATGCATTTTATGTACAAAAACACATATCACCACTACGACCATCTCCATGTCATATGGAAATTAAACGGGTAAACGCTGAAAATTGAATGAATCCCCCGAGACAAAAATGTTTAATTCTTGCGGACAATATGACTGGTACGTGTACGTAAACACATTATATTATTACTCCCACTCCTGTTTTTGTTCATCTCTAAGCTAATTAATGGTGTTGAGCGTAATATCATTAAAACTGCTTCAATAACTTCCCCTCGTGAACAACTAAATAGAAAAATGGTAGCTGCCAGGCAAACAGTCCTCTCCGCCGGCAGCAGTCGGTCGGCAGTGAATTTTGGTAATATTATTTTCAGCTCAGCTCTTCGTGAGTATAAAATGTTTGGCATTCAGCAAAAGTTCCATTTTCCACGCATACCACATAAAAGTAACATTATTGTTGTTATTCCTCCAGCAGCATTTATCATTGTAGAGTATCAGTATTATCTTTTACTCAGAGGTGCATACGTGTAACGCTCGCAAACCGGCTGGTCGTACAAACAACAGCTCACACCACCACAACCGCGGTTGCACGCTTCGTTGCTTGTGTGCCACAAATTCTAAACAAAATGCATGCAATATCTTTAAATACTCGTGTCAGTGTATTTTTCATACACCAACACATTGCATTCGATTCCCATTTTTAGACCTTTTTGGAGAATTTTTTGGACTGAGCACAAAAACAACGGACAAAAACGACTGGTGCTGTTTGTAAAAAAAATTAGTTGTTGCAATGATACTTTTGCTTTTGTCTGGCATCTGCTGATGCTGCTACGCTGGTGGTGATGTGCTTCGTTGTGCGACCGACCGGAACGGATATACTTGCATACACGGACCACTACAGACGACCTTGTGCACTTGCCAGGTTTATCAAGTCAGCTAAGTCAATTCGTATAAAACTGACGGACTTTTGTCCATAATGATGATGGGATTCAGAGAGCGCGAGCGAGAGAAAGAGAGACAAATGAAAAATGTTATGAAGCGAGCGGGTGAGCCAGTTTTTTATTGCCCATTAAAGAAAAATCTTACAAGAAGGTAGTTGAGATCATCAGTTGAAATAAGACATTCTAAATCCCTCCGTCCAGTTTACTGGAGGAAAGTGCAGTACCAAAATAGGCACATAAGCAAAGCTGCTTGTTTGCTACTACTGCTTTTTAGGAATGGTCAAATAAACCCTGCGCTCGATCTACTACTACTACTACTGGCTATGATCGTGTTTTGCTTCTCTACCTTTCTTCATTCTTCTTTTCTTCTCCAGAAAGGTTACCCCACGGCTGCTGCTGCTGCTGCTGCTAGCTACTACTATTACCACTACAACTGCCTGTAATTAGCAACTCGTGTGTGTTATAATAATCTTGTCTAGATTTAGATATGCTGCTAATCTGGCAGAAAAATCTGGCATGCTCTTAAATATTTTTCCTCTTCTCTGTTTGTTGGTCTACGTTGCTTGCTGACTAACAGCAGTAGTACCTGTTGGCCATTCACACTAATTGGAAATGTAGCATAAGAGGCAGGTATAATCGTGTAATAAATTTTTAGCCAGGTAGGTAACTCGTTTAATAACAAACAAAACATGTGCTAGACTACATTTCCCAGGAATGGACAAAAAAGCGGGCAAAAACGTTACAATCACATAAGATGTCAGGTTACGTTGTTGTTATCACGGGAAGAAAATGAATTTACGTCATGTTTATGGTTATTTGTGGATGAAATTGGAATTTCATAAATGCCCGCACGCATTCGTGTTGTTTATGTAGTTTTGTTTGACCCTCTATAAGAAAATACCTATGGTATATCTATTATTGGAATTAGAACTGTACTTCATGTACTGCACAGTTTGATGAGAACATTCTGTTTCTGAAGCGATCACTTTTAGTTCTTTAATTATACATTCCGTGTGGCTGGCAAATCCCAATTAAAAATTTGTATTTGCCTTTCCTATTATTGCAAAACAACGCTACGAACAAGGTACTAGCCGCAAATAATTACAAGCATGGAAAGTTTACACCAGCTGTGCTCACCGTTCTGTTTGCTACCACTTTATTCATTTAAACTACCACGAATCATTAAAAAAATTCTCGCAAGATTGTATTATTATTGGCTTCTCTGCTAAGATTTTGAGATGACATTGATGATGCCTTGAGGCTTTGTATTTATTTTTATATCAGTAGTAGCAGTTCATTACATTTACATGATTATGAGACGTGATAACTCTACTCCAGTGGTGGTATGCGCCCCAGAAAATGGTCAGTGGTACTACTGGTTGCTACACAAAACCAACAACAATTTTTATACGTGGTATCAATTTAAAAAAAGAAAGAAAAAATAAAACTATAAAGATTTTGCTGGGGTTGTTGTAATTGGTCATTTTAGTGTCGAGATTATTATGAATGAAACCGATGATGAAATAGTGAATGAATTTTATTCTCCGCTCCCATCACAGACTGGTGCGAGGAAAAAAATCTCAGTCGCCTTTAACTTTTTTTATGTAATTCAGGAATGTTTTTGGTACGTCTTTTATTCCCCTCACCTTTATCTTGTTCTGAGTCACTCTGAGCACTACTGACTTCCTTTCTTGAAAAGAAAAACAACATATTATCTCTTCTTTATGATCACCGGCAGGTAGGAAAAAAATTTAAGATAAGCGCATAACTTTGCTTTTGTTATCTTAATGAAACTCTGGTGTCCGATGAGAAACTTTGGTGTATATCCGCTCTCTTTCTGCGTCTCCCCCTTCCCACTCGCATATAATCTTTTTGGGCAATCAGGCTCTTCCTTTCTCATTTTTCTTATTATTACATATTTTTGCATTCACGTTTATTCCTGCGCACACATATGCACTGCACTTTGAAAGTTTGCTGGAACTATTTGATTTTTTACCAACTTTGTTTCCACACGAGTCCTGTTGAACAAAAGAAACTTGTCTGCGCCTTACTGGCGTTACTTTGTGTTATCATTTTTTAATTATTCCCCTTTGTACACTATGTTTCATATAAGTTTCTTCATTTTAATTGCATGTTTCATAGGATTATTATTAGCCACGGAGCGGAGCAAGAAGAGGGAAAATCCATGTAATTTCCTCTCTTACAAAGGCATAGTTTGTTGTACAATTTAATTCCCAACTGTTTACTAGACTAACACAGGCTTTTCAAATTTTTCCAAATGATGGTTTCCTGCTATTGCAGAGCATGTAGAACCAATTCTTGCTTTAAAACCTATATCGTATGCGATGATGTATATGTTATTTTTATTTTTATTTGTTTCTTTGCCTCAAATTTCCCCGTTCTCTCAGAAATCAGGGAAGTTAGCAGCGCATCGAAACGCCTTCTTCATTTTCTTCACTACATGAACAAGGCGTTTTTATATTTTATGTAGTTACATGAGCTAGCGCAAACAATAACATGCATTCAATCTACCAACCTGGTCGCAAAATTTGGCAACATGTATTTTCGTGTATCAAGCTGTATTTTCTATCTTTCTCTTCACCTATAGCCGCGCGCGACCCGGACAATCATGATAACCTCTAAAATTCAATTTTAAAAATGAATGAAAAGGGCGGAAGACAATATTATATCTTGATTACATTATTGCATTGCCCCTTTTATCCGTCGCTTTTACTCCTTCCTTTGTACATGGATAGTACTACTATCAGGTTATCTCCTACCACCACCATAAATACACCAGGACACATTAGACACCGTGTCTTTAAACAGGTATTGGGACCCATCCATATAATACCATCCTTTCTTGTTTCTGCATAGTTTTTGCTATCATCTTCAAGTATCGACCTTGCCATACATGGAAGTTCAAGTGGAACTGAATATTACCTATTCTCCCATGTGCAGATCACTACATCAGATATATTTTACCTTGTATGGTTTATTACAAAAATTATAGGCATAACGTACCGTCCTGATGACACACAATGATACCTTTCTCAATTTTACTGGTGATCGAAAATACAAAAACAAAACAAAATAGATACGGGACAAATATGAATGCTTTTGTACACGTAAACAGCTTTTTAAATTGTGTGTATTTACGTATACATAGCTGGTATATTTTACATTTCATTTCGCAGTTTTCTTTGCATTTTACCGGAAAAATTTATAGAAAATTTTTAACCCTGCCATTTCATTTCATGCAACCATCATCACAATATGTCGAGATAATTGCTTTGGTATTTTTCTGTCTGTCTGTCTATCCGCATCACTTTTTCTATCCATCTAGGAGTCCACCCAAACTCACAAAATTAAACAAGCAATAAACCGTCTTTTTCCTGTTTGCGTTTTTACTTTAAAAAGTTTGAAAATGTGCGGGTGGTTTAGGTAGGATTGCTGGTATAGCCTGGGCCATAAGCATATAAAAATGAATAATGATGGATATTAAAATGTCCGTCCCGTGTGTCCACCATGCAAATAGTGCATGCAATCCAATTCACGAACAACCCCACCACCACCACACACTGCCTTTTATGTATGGAATCACACAACATAAATGATAAAAGAGAGAGAGAGAGAGAGAAGAAAAAAAAACAAACCACTCTCGTCCACCACCACCACCGCACAAATTCTTTGCTTGAGCGGACAAGTGCAAATATGCAAATAAAAAAATAAATAGCGACAGCGAACGAATAGCATGGTATATTTACAGCTTTAATTTCATGTTTGCTTTCAAATTGTACATAAGCAAAACTACTTCGCGGACCTGTAATAACAAATGTCGCTTCTGCCGCTGCTGCTCTGCTCGACCACTAAATACCGTACAGTTTGTGAACACATATTACTTACTATTACCACTATTTGTACACTCTCTATATAAACACATACTTACCTACTACCTATATACACCTGCAATTATTGCCGCAATAACGAAACAAAACATTCCCCGATGAAAACTACAAGAATTATAATTTCTTCTTCTCTTTTATTCCCTCTGCTACACAAAAAAACTCTGCAACCATTCAAATTGTCGTTGCTCCTCCTGTCTAACTTCTTTAAACACACGCTATAAAAAATAAAGGTAGTAATAAGAATAATAGCAGCAGCCGTATTAGTAGCAGCCGAGTAGCAGCCATAGTATATGGGGTACAAATTCCATTGTGCTCGCAAGTGTAAACTAACATGATTATATGGTACACTTATGAGAAAATAATTGTGATAATAGTTCCCTCGCTATAGCTAAACTTCTCCCTCTCTCTTCAAGTAGAATAAATAGCTATTTGCGGAGTGTAAACACAAACCCATATTGTTTCAACTTCCCGGATAGATAAAAGTAAACATAAGTATTACAAAAAAGGGTATTACAACGCAACTTGGGTAGATATGAAAAATGTAAGTAAAAGTAGTCTCTTCATTTTGACCATTTTATACACTTTCCATTTAAAAAAAAACAAGGTGGCTACAGTAAAAAATGGGCACAATGAAGACAACTTGTACAAAACACGAGCATACAAAAGGACCCTGTCAGAAAAGCAGTGTGTAATGTACTTTGAGTTTGACGCATGACGACGCTCTTCAGTGCATCATCATCAGCAACATCGTCAAAATAGTCTTCCCTTTAGAAAATGTTGAACCTACCGCGTATATGGGATGCGCATTATATAGCCATGTGCCCTGTTTGATCAACTCTCATGCTCATGCTAGTAATAACGCCATATAGTACAACAGCCAGCCAGAGCTCTGTTACACACAACTGCTCTCGAATTTTTTTTGGTCCTTTGCTTCGTCTACTGTATGTTTTCCGAATCCCCTCCTCACTTGATTCCACACACCTCATCTGCTCCTCTCCATTCTATTGTACATGGATGTTGTGAACACGAGAAGTGCGACGAAAGAGAAGAGCCAGCAAAAAAGCAGAGAAGTTTCTTTCTGCCTAGAATGCTTTTGCTGTTGCGTTGCTTTTGGTGAGATGTGATATACATGTGTATAATATGACGAAGCAGGAGAGAGAGAGAGAGAGAGAGATTGTACGGGTGATGCAGATTCCATCAACTGATAGGATATACGCGAGCAACTGATGGCAAGTCAGATACGAGAGGATGGCAATACACCACTCACAACAACCTCCTTTTCTGCCTCTGAGCATAAATATTATAGTACACCACATCTCCCTCGTCTCTTCCACGACGCACATCATCAACCAAATAGAATGCAGACTGGCACACACACAGTCGCATAGGCTTTTTCTTCCCATTTCCCCCTCTCTTTTCATCAACATATCCTCCTCCTCTTCTCTCTGAATCAGAGACTCTGATTCTTTTGCCATCGTCGTGTTACGCTGCGCTCGTTTCATTTCATGCTTCTTGTGAATCATCGCGATCGTTATTATTTGAATTACCACCGGCTACACTGAGAAGCCTACCACGTAAGCATAGACCCGATATGTTATACAGTCACTTGGCTGGTGTTTGTGTCATTGTCGCTGCCACTACTTATGATAGTTGACATTGTTGCTTATATAGTCTTTCTCGTCAACTGTAAATATCACACACGGTGTCATGTCACACGTTTTAAGTCGTCCCTCCCTGATATAGGTACAACACAGAAAAGTAGTTTGTTCTTTGCTCCAACAATTCGTATAAAGACACATGCTTCCTTCCAAAGGAATTTCTAAAAATGTGACGCGCTGTCTCCTCAACTGCCAGTCTTTTCATATTGGCTCAATATTATAAAAAGGCATTACATTCCTACGGGAAGTATACACATTCTGAAATTCTGAAGAAAAAAATTTGCCATTGTTGTTGAGATTATTATTGTACAATACGGCATGGGACATAGCTGACTGGTATACTAATACCTCTTTACATTTTTTGCTCGAGGAAATAAAATATTTTCAAAGTGAAACATGTACAGTACATGTATGTATATACATAAGCTACTGTACAACAAATCTATTACGTTATTCTTGAAACCATACAAAATGTTTGAAACTGTGGAGTGATAACGAGATTTGTGAATGGCAGTTGTGTTGGGGCAAGTCAGTATGGAGATGCTGTTTGATAGAACTGATAAAATACACGATGTATTTCGCTATTGCTACACATCATTTTTGTACATGTTTTGTTGTTGTTGTTCATGTTCTTTTTTGTAGTTTTTTTTAATAATAACCTTTTTTGCTGGTCATAACGTAATCCCGCACTAACTATGTATAGAATACATGAGTTTTTGCAGTTTATTGTATCCAACATAAAAAAAATAAGGCGGTTACTGCGGATGATGATAAGCTTGATGTTTGCTTTGTGTTTCGTCTTCTTCTGTTCTCAGAGAAGGTGTCTTGTCTTTCACTTTAGTTTTCCTCCGCATAGTTTTAAAAACTATCTGGCTCTTCTTCGCTTCAGCTACTGAGATGATTACACTTTTGAAACGTACAAAGGCAGCTTTAATAACAACACAAATGGTAATAACATCAGCGCCGAAGTAGCAACAGCAGTCTCTTCAATGCCTCAAACCAACTCATTTGTATCGTTACTGGTAAAATCCTTTTTCATTTCTGGTGAGCCTTTTGTTTCTGTTTAAAAACGCTACATCGGTACAAGTTTCTTCAATGCATTCTAATATACAATACAAAAACATGTGTTGTCTGAATACAATACACAGAAAATGCATTTTAGCACATTTTTCAAAAGAAACTTTTTAAAAACCTTGTTGAATAAAATGACCTTTCTACTGTATTATATTGTTTTATTTTCGACTTTTCGAAGATACGACTATATGCACACACAAAAACGATGATGAAATATGAAAAAAGTAAAAATTGTCGTCTCCGTCGGTTTTCTGTTTATCGTTTCTTTTCATTTACAACACGACATGTCTGAATCGTACGTAGGTTTCTAAACACAAGACAAAGTAAACAGCTATTTCTTCTCTGGCAAAAGTAATGTAAAAAGCGAGAGTAAAAGCTTTAAAAATTATTCTTGCAACATTGAACACACCGGGCTAACCTAACGTGTAGTACGTCTCAAGTCTCTGTTGATGACGATGATGGAACAATATTCTAATATTCATCTTTTTTCTCTTCATTCTTGCTCATCTGTACTGCTGCTCGCTCAATATGCATTCATGCACCACCACCAACTGCACAACACAACAACATCATCGTCTTCCTCTTTTTCCAAGCGATTATCTTATCTCGATCACAAATCACATCACATCTTTCCTCCGCTATGCGTCCTGCGACGGTGACTCTCTCTCTTCTCTGCCTGTCTGCCTACCTACCTATTCCACTTCCATTATTACTACCGCCACTCTTACTATCGTCGTCTTTCTCGACAAAAAATGAAAGGAGAAGCATGATCAGAAGAAAAAATGGAGAAATAATTTTGAATGTGTCTACTCTGTTCGGCACGGTAAACATATAAACTGTTCAGTTCTATAAAAAAAATGTGCATTACCGTGTCGTATTTTTCGTCCCGTTCATAAGTCGTATTATAAATATTAATAACAAGTGCCACATTGACATTCTCATCGTTTCATAATAATGCAGCCAACTATAAAGCCAGTGGAGACTCGCACAATAACTGGCGATCAAAAGAAGAAACAGAAAAAACGCATTTTAAATTGAAATCCATGTCGTTTTCATTTAAAAAGTTAAAAAGCATTTTCCCAATATACAATGTACATACATGTATATGGTAGATGCATATGCTACCTCGGATTCAAATGTGTTTGATGATAATGATAAACACAAAATCACAGTGAATAGCCTTGCTCTTACTCTCTCTCTCTCCTCTCTCCATCTTTTTTTCGTGCTCCTTTATTGCGTCTACACAAGTTATTAGAGAATCCATTATATTTTATAAAAGTGCAATCTTCCTCACAATAACCTCCCAAACAAAATACGCAACGAGCAATAGTGAGGGAGAAGAGAGCGAAGAAAGTCGTGACAATATTCTTGACTTTTTTCTGCCGTGCTCTTTGCTATTTTCTTGTCCTGCTGCCTGCCTGTCCTCCTCTTCTCTCTTTTTTTGATATCACCTCCTCCTCATCCTCCTCCTCTGTTTCTTTCGCCGAGACACATACATGGCAGCAGCAGCGGCAACAATGAAGTCGAACAGAGCATGCGTTTTGTGAATTGTTCCTTTTCATTTGAAAATCATGACGACGACGGTGATGATGATTATGATGATGGTGCGTGCATTCTGATGTTGTGCAGACACATCATACCACAGCAGCGCAAACCGAATACAATTGGTACACAATCATGAATAGAGCGCAAATCATGAAGAAATGGAGATTAAAGTGCAGATAAAATATCACATTTATTATTACTATTATGATTATTTTTACAATATTCTCTTCTCTCCCTTTCTTTCATGATTGTAATAGGTTTCGTACATTCATATATGTTATACCTATGTGTAAATGTGAAATGTTGCATTGCGTACTCCACAAATTATTCAACTTATTTCAATTTTTAAAGAACATTCTTGTTTGTCCAATGTAATGCAGAAACACACACAGCCGTATATGTACATTATAATATGTAACTCGTGTAAACTTGACTTTAAAAGGGAGAATATTCTTAATAATGAAAATAACTACATATATTATAATTGTTCTTTGCATATATTACATAGTCAACCAGTTTCAGTCGTGATAGATGAACTAAAATTAACTGAACTTAAAAATATTGCATCTTGTACGTATATGTATCATGTTGCCTTTGTTAGTTGTTGTACGTACGAACATCTCTCTGTAGAACACATTTTTGGCAGAAGAGAAAACTGTAAAATGGTTTATTCTTCTATGTGAGCATAGCAGACTTGCTACACCAACACGATAACACTGATGCACACTTCATTGCTGTTATATTTTTTCCACGAGAATCTTCGTATTGCCCAGAAAAATTCAAAATTTACAGTATTAACAAGCAAAAAATGGTTTGTATGAAATACTATCATTACTAATAATGGTAATTACTTTGATTACATTGCCATTCTTATTCAAGACTGTGTAGGTACTACTTGCAACAATGGTAGATGAACACGTATGCTGCTCGTAACCGCAGACACTTTATTTCAAACGGAGCATTTTTCTTGTACACCGGCATAGAAGTACAAAACTGTTAATTACGTTTCGAGTAAATCAGCAGAAAAAAGGCCAACCGTGCAGCAACGAAAAAAGTCAAAAGAAGCAGAAGTAGATTCATCAAATTAATAAGGAACAGCAGCAACAGGATTATGAAAAACCGAAGGGTGTTGTGCTGTGAAGCCACTCCCCTTTGACATGTGTTATATACACTGATTATCATTACACATATGGATACTCAATCGTAACAATACCATTTACAGGGTTCACTGAGCAGAAATAATGTTTCAGTTCGTGAATCATAGCAAGAAATTGTACGCGCTATATGCGCCTCGCATTATCAAATTTTGGCTAAAATTGGTTACACTTATTATACCGAAATACGTACCTATATACCATGTTACATATAAGAGTGATCATTGATCATAATGAACAGATACAATTTATATGGTTAAATTAGCAAGGCCTCCACGAGTGTATAAATTGTATAAAAATAATAAAAAATTAACTGCAGTGGTGGCGGTACAGTGGTCACTCGGCCGCGGTGAGAAAACCCTTACTTTTCCTGAGTCTGTATCACTGCTCTGCTTTTGCTGCATGGGAATGGGAATTTTGAAAAATTAGACGTGAGTAAAATGGAACGTGATATTTAAAAAAATGTTAAAAGTTGCAAAACTACTAGTAGTGGCAACATTACTGCCAGGGCTGCGTGAGTTTTAATGAGCGAAAAATGCAAAAATACGAAGGAGCCCAACCCTAAAGTAAAACGCACGCTGAATTTATTATTTTTATTTGTTACTTTCATACTTCATGCTGCTGCTGTATGAATTTATATGCGTATAGGTATAATGATAATAGATAAATACATACATATATATATTGTTCATCATCGTCATAGATTATTATCCTTTACACCATCTTGACACATGTAAACAAGGCGAAAAATTCACCCTGGGTGCTTTCATCTCGCTTGTCCATCTAAAAATATGTACATAAAAAGTACACCTACCAATTCATAAAGAAAGATGGACAGCACGGGCACCGCACAATGTAGTACTAGTGCAGTGTAGTAGAGCTTCAAGTGAAACGATTAGCATCTTTTATTCATCTTTTATTTTTTCAGTTCAGATGTGGTCACCACTTATAAGCTTTTCTGGTTGTTCGATAATAATTCTTCTCTTTGAAAGTGCTAAAATGTTTAATGTCTTTTAAGTAAAATAAGCGTTTCCTCTTCTTTTTTTACTGCCGATGCTTTGGTAGAGGTATTGCTGATGACGGTGACAATGCAATGTCAACAGAGCCGTCACCACCGACATCATCATCGTCAGGAAGACATTAACAGCGACAGAGACGGGGCTGCTGCTCATGATGATGACGGCACAATATTTTTCCACTTCGTGTGTACTTGTGCCATACAGAAAGGTAAAAAAGGAACAAAGTTGGCTCTTGGCTCACGTGCATTTCACTCATTGTCAATTTTCCCCATTAATAACACAGGCACAACAATACACATTACACACAAGTGAAAATGACAACGACACGAGAGAGTGTGTAGAGAAGGATGATGGGCTTAGGAGCTCGCTTCGTTCCAATTCGTTGAACAGTTGGTTTTGTGATGACGATATTCATTCATGTATTTTTATATATTTTCCCAGTGATATTCATACATTTTCTTATTTTCTCGCCATCTTTCTGTCAGGTGAAATGCGTTACAAACTACAGAGAGCAAAAAATGCAGGTAATAGTGTAATAATAATAATAATAATCCCGAATTATACAGAACCAAGCGACGGCAGCAGCATGGATGATATTTATGTATTAATGTATGTTGAGTGTGGTAAATGACAAGCAAGCGCACGAGCTCACGACTTTTTTCCGCTCCTCTTTTCTCTATTGCCTTTTTATCCCACTCTAATGCACAAACTACTGTTTATTTTTTCCTTCTTGCGAGGAGGAAAAGGAAGGAGTGGGCGAACAGAAAGGGCTGAGAGAGTAAACAGGATTTATTCCAGGAACTAGGAAAGCAGGTGTTGGCTTTTTATAGATGGATCGGATTTTAAACGAAGGAAACGGTTAAAAGCAGGCCACTACTTATTTCTCAAGATATCGACCAACATGACGGACATACCGCAACGAAAAAAAACGTTAACTTCCTTTCGTGCGAGGTTTCCCCGAACAAACGCGTACTGCTGTTCTCATTTAAAGGGTGTAAATTGTTGCATTTTGAAATTAGAACTAACCCCGTTCATTTAAAAATTTAAATTTTCCCTGAATTGGTTCATATCGTGTTCTTCTTCATATTAGTTTATTAGGTAATGATTATTGGGAACGTCAACTACTCATCATCACCGTTTATTTCTTTCCCGTCAGTTCATCCATTCGCAATAGTAGCATGACAATGACACAGCTTTGATGTTGTGCACCACAAACTTGTACATTGTGTGGTGTTGATACTCTCATGAAATATCTATGAAAGCCTTGATGAGTTTCTCAGGAAGACAGACGGACAGAAAGAAAGCACGGCAGAGAAACACCAGCCCCAGCAATCAAGGAGCACCTCCTCGCTTTTTTCGCTACTCAGCACAAAAACACACACACATGGAGGCAATTTGGTTATTCATATTCCTCCAGCAAGAATCAATATACCCACAATGCCAGCTACCATCATGTTATGACCGTTTACCATACTTATACCTACCCGCCTCTCGGTTGTATGAAACGATGATGCATGCACTGCATACATAAGTATTTCAAGAAACTCGTCGCCTTTTCTCACTAAATATGTATTTCCAATCGAAAAATCTTATTGCTTTTTTCTGCAGTAGCAGGTAAGTTTTTTTGTGACGGTGGTTGGTAGATTGAGCCATGCAATAAATGGTTAGCTGCTGTAAGTGATGTTGGTAGAGCAAAGCAGCCAGTGTTGTAGTGCAAGTTGTTCTTTTGACTGTCAGGCAACGTGTGTGCCTTGCTTGCTTAGGTATCGTGTGATGTGCGCTCCCTGCACACTTCTCTCTCCCATCATCGCATCGTTTTGACTCACCACAAGGCACGGACCATTCTTAATATTTCTTGTAAATAGTTTCATTAAAAATGATGAATATTTTAGGAGGACTTCTTTCGACAAATGCTGTAATTCTCCGGTCTTTCTCTATCACACTCTGTATTATACAGAAATACGACGCAGAATTGAGTCGTTTACCACGAATGCTTTATTGTACCTGCTGTTGCCGCCGTCGTAGAGAAAGAAACGTAAAGTATTAATAATTTGCGAAATTGTTAAAATGTATAAGAATTATAGTGTAACGGCACCAAAACGTAAAATGGGAATTGAGGTATACTTTTCGTGTAATATATAACTATTACTGCCACATAATATTATAGGCCATTAATCTAGAAGGAGCCATTCATGTGAAATTAAGACGCTTATTTTTACACGTATTTCCAAGCCAGTCAGCTTACATGGACGGTGAAGGTAAATTTTGTTGTAGTAGTTTGCTCCTGATTCGTGAATGCAGTCTTATTAGCGATGAAAGCTGAATTTAAAATTGAACATGGGCCAATAATTGTAATATTCCATTATAATGTGCTCATCATCATCATCTCCACTACTGTTTTTTCTGGGGGTTCTATTTCTGTGGGACTAGCATTTTGTGCAAAACTTCCTTTCTGGTTGGATGGTTATAAAAACATAGTAGTGGTGGTAGCAGCAGTGTGACAGTGCGGCCTACCGTATTGATTCTCTAGGAAAACAGTCCCTGTCCCATTATTATCCAAATTTCTTCTACTAACAAAGTAATAATAATTTTCTTGCTACATTTTCTACAAAATTTAATTTAATTCCATTTCCCCCTTTCCTTGCTCTTTTCGTCGTAGTAGATGTCTTGTTCTTTTCTTACGAAATGAGAGCAGTTGTGTTTTGAAGGTCCTGTTCTGCTACTTCCAAGAAGGATGACCGTGTAAAATGGTATCTTTCCACTTTATCTCTCTCCCCGTATACATTATCAACTTGTCCTCTTAACTGACTGACTACTTGCTTCGTTATGTCGTTTTTGCGTTATCGTCAACAGCAGACCCGAACCTCTCGTTCTGTTCCAGTGCTCACAGGTATCTATGTCAGTCATCAGTCCCCCCAAAAATTTATTATTTTCCTTTTTCGAAAAATGATAATATAATATGCATGTATTTAATCGAAAATGGGAAATTGAGCTCAAAGTCTCGAAGCCAATAATACATACGTGGGGACTGATGACTACTGAGAAAACTCGATACACGTTTACTACGTGCCTATTTGTCACTTACGTAAAAGGTAAAATAATATATTTCACGTCAACAGGAGCACTCATCAAGTCGACAGAAGAGCCAAATAATGTATATGTATGCGTATAGATGTGTGTGTGTGTGTGTATGTAGCCAGCCAGCACTACCGTCGTGTAAATTTACTTTTCTTGTCTACTGGCCAAGATCTCGCCCCGCAGAACAAACAACAAAAGATGAAATGGAATGATAGAAACAAAAGTTGATGACAAAATGTCGCCATTTCGGTTGGTTATTCTCTTTCCTTTTTGTACGCAGTCTTCTTCTACCATATTGTTACTTGGTGGTAGCACTCCACTCTTTTCATGGATGATATGAATACGTGATAAAGTGACAAGTGGAAATTCCAATACCGCTAAATACATACATAATATTCATCAAGAATACAAGGTATATTTACAGACCACTATGACGGCCAGAGAAGCCACAATGAACACCAAAATTAACGACTTTAGAAAGCGCGCTCTCTCTCTCTACGTGGAAAACAAGAAACGAACATACTTGATGCCATGTGTGCGCCACGAAACAATAATCTACATTGAATAACAACCAAAATAATAATTATTATATGGCTGTCAAAAGTCATCATTGTCATCCCGGTGCTCACCACTGCCATCTTTTTGCATGAACGTTACAATGCCAACGTGAGTATTTTTTGGTTTCTCCTCCTTATTTCTCCCTCTTTCTTATCCTCTCTCCAACTTTGCATTTATTATCAATTTATTCACAATAGAGGCAAAGGAATTATTGATGAGTGCGACGATTCGATGGTGGCGTTCTTGTAAAAGAAGGAGGATGGCGTGATGGAAAGGAGGATACATTTACCACCACCATGTTACTCTAACATCATCGTCTTGTAATAAATGTCTTAATTTTCCGCGAAATAAAGCCGTCCAGCTTCTTTTCAAGTTTTCTCTTTTCAAAATATTACGACTGTCTACCCAGAACAGCTTGCCCAAAGTGTTGCAGTTGGGGAGGGTTCCAATGTATGGAAAGTATGATCTACTATATTATTCGATTACACTCCGTACAACAAAACGTCTTTTTTAAATTGACAATAGTCAAGCAATACCTGAATAAACGAATGCAGTATTTGGAAGCATCAAACTATTCCACCTTTTATGTAAGCATTTTTCACGGCTGGTGGCTGGTGACGATTTTTATCGCTAAATCGGGATCTGAATAACATATATCGGTTGTAATTCCTTATAATTGACAATACTAGAAAGGAAAACAAATCAAGAAATCTACTCTTTTGTTCCCAACAACACATGCAGTACGTCCCCACACAACGACCCACCGCCACACTATGTTTCTTTTCTCGTCTATTCCAGTCGTTAGATAATATTGATACTTTATTTATTCAAACTGTTCGTGTGCAAGTCTCAAGGGACGGTATTTTTTTAGAAAAGAAAACAGCAACGATGAAAACATGTATCAAAAGCAAATAATGTCCATTATTTGTCCCCCATGAATAGAAATGAGTACATAAAACTCAGAAAAGGAAGAAAACCGTGTTTGTATTTTATGGGTATCCCTTTTACACATGCCTACTACTTATTATACATACATTGACTCTAAAACGTATAACACTCTACATCACCATCATCATTGTCGTTACAGATGATACTGCACCGTGTAGTAAATTTTGAAAAAAGTCCAATTTACCAACAAAAACCAGCAATATAATATTGCATTATTGTGAACTTGTCTTAGATGACGACGGTTGTAAAAGTAGGCACAATACACGTATGTTGGGTGACTGATGATGTAGCTTTGAAAAAATAAACTTTTGGTTTCATTTGGTCCTTTTTATAAATGACAAAAGAAAGAAAAGAAGTAAAGTGTTCTCTTTTGTCAGCTCAATTGTCACTCAGTTTGAATGGTTGTGAATGTATTATTACTCCGTATTCTACACTATAGTGTAAAATTATTGTGGTTGTTTGTTGTAAATCATCACCATTCAAGAAACCCTTCATAAAATTTCATTATACTGCCAAAATGTCCATTTATTAAATTCCTTTTTATTATGATTATGTGGTTTTTCTACTGGACATGGCTTTCCTGCTATTAAGCAAGTCAATACAAAGCTGTTTACATGAATTATTTGAAGGAAATAAGTAAATACATATATTCCGCTTATCGTTGTCACCTTTTAAATTCAAGCTTGGCAAACTTCGTTTTTTAAATAAAAATAATAAAATTATGTTTTAAAACTAAAAGTTGAAGTATCTTTATGCTATAATACTAATAATGAATCGTACGAATTGTAGCTCTAGCGTCTTCCATATTCCCATTACATAGAACTTTTGCAGTTTTGCATAATACGCCAATATAACTAGCAGAAGCAAGGGTAACGGATATAAAAACTTTTGCCTGCATTATACGATGTTCAATAAATGCAATCAGTTTTGCTTTTACAACAAGTACGTACACTTATAACATAATTTTTTACGACTTTTTATGCGATTTCGCTCTACGATTATTTTCTCTGCTGTCTGTGAGTATAGAAAATGTTCAAGTATAGATTCATTTATTTTAACAAGTTCCGGAATTTCCCTCAAATAAAAATGTAAAATACTTGGTAAACTCACTGCACACGCTGCATAAATATTATAATATCATTCTCAACTCCACATGATACCGAAAACACAAGAAGTATCATCACATAAAAAGCCGTTTGCATTTACACACATTTAACATTTATTCCTCACTACAATCAGCTAAAAACACTCTGAACTGAGCACTCGAAGCTCGACACCAATCGTAAACTCCTCCACTAACAAGATCGACAACGATCATCAACCCAATCAAAAGCAAAGTGAACAAGGAGAAGAAAAGGCCAATTAAAAACTGTAAACTTTATAGCTATAAACATTGATATTTCTAGCCATCATGAAAATCGTGATGAAGAAGCGCATGCATTAAAAATACGTTTCTCTTCCCGTGTTTTTAACATTCTCGTGTTATTTTTTAAAAACGAATATAGCATGAAATAGCTAACGACCCTAGTTTGACTACTGCTATCATGCCTACCAACTTGGTGTTGCTTTCCGTAAAAGTCAAGTATTACACTGCTCAAATACCAGTAACAATGATGAGTACAAATTTAAATCAGTTTCGTTCAACCTCAGTTTTGCATACTAAAAGAAACGCAAGCACAGTTTACTTTGCTTAATTGCCCATATTTAAAACTATTACCTCAATAAATATACTGACGTAATGGAAACTGCTGTAGAGATCAACCTTTTAACTGTCGGATGGGATAAAAATTACGGCGTGTGTAATAGTAACACGTCCGACCCGCCGTCAACATTCATCTTTTTTGCAATTTGCAAAAAGCAAGCTCATCCGGATTTGCAGTGGCAAATTGAAACAATAATCGCCGTCAGAGAGTAATAATAGCACTACTAGCGACGACCGACCGCTTTCGGCATTTATATTTATGGAATCCTTTCTTCATGAAACTCCTACGTGATCACATTATTGCATTATTGTTTAATTTTGAAATGTTGTTTGCGGCTGTGTGAAGGCAGTGTGGTAGTAACAACCGCAAGGAAAAAAATAGTTCAACACCAACGGACCGACAAGCAACCGGAAGATGGTTACACAAATGCATTTTCTCCCGATGGAAAGGAAAAACTGGTAACAAAACCATAAAAAAGTCTCAAAATATTGATAAGCTAAACATACTATCTTCGTGTATACTGCATTTCTGCTCTTGCTGTTGAGAGGAAAGGTATGTAATTCGAAAGAAAAAAACTAAACCGTCTGTGTTTTGTGTGTGCCGTGTTCTACTAGTGATTTGTGATATACTAACCATCATTCAGGTGAATATCAGCTTCTACCACTACTTACTGCGAGTGCCGTGTGTGTGTACCTATCTCGTAATTTCCTTCTTTATTTTCCTACGATAAAGCAGAGAAAAAAGGTATTTAGCGCCTTTTGCCTTTGCAATGCTGCTGTTGCGGCAGTGGTGATGCTTCTTCTTGCCAACTTCCCCTCTCACTCTCACCTCTTGAATAACATTCTCCCGTCGTCTTCGTCATCATTATCATTTCATTGTTGTGGTATGGTTTTCTAGGTAAGAAAATTTGACTTTTCCTCCCAAACTCGTTTTGATACACCTTTCTGACCAGAGAGCAGCAAAATACAATAATAATAATAATAATAATATGATAATAAAACGAGCCAAGTTATTTCATTACTTCACCGAAGGAAACACACACATACACACAAAGTATTAAACAGTAGTGGTTGATTATACTGTATTATAAGAAGAAAAAAGAGTAAGTTAGCACATGTGTGTGTGTACCTTTGTTTGTACATGTGTGCACATGTTATCTTGTGTTCTACCTTTCTTCTCTGCTGCTGCTACAAAACGCATGCACACATCCGTCTTTTTTTGGAACATGACTCTGTGGTGAGCTCATCATCGTCGTCGTCAACATGTTAGTTGTTTGTACAACGTACGTGTGTGTATTTGCTGAAGTCTCAGGGAGAAGATGCATGTCTTCCTCTCTTTAACTTGTCTTTTTCAGTCCATGATGTTGCCCTAATAAACCTGCTGTCGCTCCTCGCTTACTTCGCTATTTTAATGCATCTACCGCTTTTGCCGGTTTTCATACAAAAGTATGCACAGCACACATCTTTTATATTAATACCAAATACCTGGTGATATTGATAAAAGGCGGCTATTAAGTGCATTAAACGAGAGCGAAAAAAACAACCATTTGTACGTTTTGCAGCGGAGCTAAATATGCACATACAAGTAACTCGACCAAAAGTTAAGTAAACCAGCTACCTCGTAGGAGCAGCGAGCAGGAGAGGCAAAGAATAATGAATTTGTATTCTGGTCTTGCTTCACTGTTTCAGCTGTTTGGTCAATGCGGGAATACGTCCGGTTCCAAAAGTATTACCTTCTTCACAGCAGAAGAGACTATCGAGTCAGAGGAGTCAAACAAGACAGATAACATTACATTGAAACGAAGAAAAGAAAAAAAATGCATGCAAGCGAGACAGGCGCAGTAAATGACGATAATGATAATGTGCATACCTACTCCTGTATACAACACGGCAATGGCATGAGCATAAGGGATTCAGTAATGGCTTATTCAAAGGGAGAACACGACATGCGAAACAAACTCCTGATACTTTTCCACGCAGATCTCACGCAGATTCCCTCTGTGTTTGTCCAACCAATCACTCAGTTTTAAGCGTAATGAGCAAAACCACGCTAAAACTCGTCGTTGCATCCGTCATCTTCACATCCGCACTTACTCGAATCTCTCTGCCTTAAAGAGTTTTATTTTGCAAAAATTCATTTTATGTTCAGTCGTCCCAGAAGAAGAGCCATAATGATAATTATAAAAGGTGTACAAAAATCTAGCATTAGAGAGAAGAGAAGCAAGCCCAAACTGGGAGTATGGTATGACTGAAAAAATTATAAAAAAGCAACAGCAACATCACAAAAACCGTCTATTTTTTGCTGTTAATGTTTATACCCTCATCAACACATCCACCGACCGACCCACCACCTCACACCGCAGTTCTTTCAGTCAGTCAGACGCAGACAGTAAATAAAAAATGTGAGTTTAACGTGAAACGATCATTATTATTGTTATTACGAAATTGGGAGTATCTGGTGAGTTTATTCGTTACAGGTTTTTGTTGTTACAGTAAGAAAAGCAGGAGAGTTTAAAAGTCGTGTAGTCGTGTATGTTGCGCGTACATCATGGCATAGGTTAACCGGAAATAATTACATGTTTTTTGATCTTCCTATTTTTGTATCACTCAATTTTTCTCTTATTTTTTGAAAGCATCTCTTTACATTTTGTTTTCTTATGCCAAAAACGTATGTAGATAGATGCTTTATGCATAATATGGACACGTAGGTATACATTGTGCGTGTCTTCCCAAAATGCGCTAGCTACTACAACAGAATCGTGTATAAAGTATAAAGGGCATGAGTGTCGGGGAGAGAGCGCGAGAGAAAATGTGAGAGGATCCTGAACCCATGGCAGAAAAGCTATTTGAATCAGAAATCGTGTGCCAAGCCATTGGTTCTGGCAACTCTGTCGCAGTTTTTGGTTCTCACGACTCACGACAACAGTAAGGGTATCATTTCTGCCCAAAAACAGAGCTACTCAGCTACTGGGATATTTTCTCCTCTCCTAAAATAAAACTAGCATAGGCGTACGCAGTTCTTCGACATGTCGCGAGGCATCACTATCCCAGCCGTTAAAATATGCAGTGCTGCGTACGACTTCATCAGCATGATAATGAAGCCAACTTGGCTGGCTGGCATCGGGTCGGTTTTGAAAAGGTGATGGCAACAATTACTTACCTTCCCTATTCTGACTGCCTCTCTCTCTCTCTCTCTCAAAAAGTAAATTTGTACACTTACATTCATCCATTTAGTCAGAGTATTACAATTACAACTACTCCTATTTTTCAGTGATGACTATAATAATAACTAATGAATAGTACACACAACACAATATAATGAATGTGTTCTGTAGAATACTGCTATGCTGCTTTTGAACAACTACCCTTTTTACTGTTTCACCGAACGCACGCAAAATTTATCTTCGAAGCGGTGTGGTACCAGTACTACGTTAGTAGTTACTACTATAATAGCAATCGAGAGCCGCCGCGCAGCCACAACAATTGGAGTGGAATAGTTGAATGTAATAACAATAATTTCTACTGGCATAATATGATGATGATGACTGGGCCATTTACATTTTTGCTGTTTCTGAGCACAAGCACATATTTTTCAGGGTCATCCCTATATGTATATTTATACATAAGTATTACAAATGGAGTTTTCTATCCATAATAATAATAAGTACCTATAAAATAAATTGCACACACACCAGCAGAATAATAATATCAGACAAGCGAAAAAAAGTAGATGCTGCTGTTGATGTATGTTATATAAGACTTTTTATATAAGAAATAGTAAATAAGGGAGCGCATGTATGTAATAGTATAAAAAATGAAATGATTCTGATTGTAATCAACTTGCATGCAAAATGCAACCTTTCTGTGTGTGTACACACACACTCGGACATAAGAGTGCTCACCTTTTACACGCACCTCACCAGTATTTTTGCCATTGGAGGTGCATTGATAACTATCTTACTTGAAGGGTGGATTTTTGTACTGTGTGCTTCGGCAAATCATCATATTATATACTGTGTATTGTATTTGTATATTAGCAGCAAGGTGCATGGATTAAATATATAGGTACGTGTCTGGCGCGTCATCGTAGTGTTTTGCCTGGTTTCGTACAAAGTAGTGTGTGTGTATCACCAAGAACTACAGCTACTGCTGATTTGCAAAGATGATAATAATGAGATAGAAGCAGAACAAGAAAAAATGACGACGGTGGTGGAGAGAGAAAAAATCCGACGGTAAGTAAGTACAATCCATCCATCGCGCAAAGTTTTTATCTTTACATTACACAGTCTTGTTGAATGAAAAGAATGACTTAATTTCTATTTGTATATATTTATGTAGGTATAACAGCAGCAGCAGCAGAGGAGTAGAAGCGGGGCAGAGAGGCAGACGCACACATAAACATGATGTTTTTACGTGGTATATATGCAGTGTTGATTTTTGATGATGATAATGATAAGAAAAGGGATTACGCGCGTCATTATATGCATTTCAATTAGCACAAGAAAAGCAATTTGCTCGCACTTGTAATGCGTTATAATCACACGTAAAACGTGTGTAGTATGCAGTTGCAAAAAAGCAAAAAAACGGATTGAGTAACAAGAAAAAGACACGTTAATTTCAAGTTTATAAAAATGCGCTTTTTTCCAAAGACATTGATATTGTGTACAACAACAGTCGTGAAATAGGAAAATTTACATATTTTAAATTAAATTACATAATTTAACACTCAAGCATTTTTAAGAGTAAATATACAATAATAAAAAGGGAATAAAAGTAGTAGCAGTAGTAGTGGTAGTAGAAGTGTGGTAGCAGAGAAGTAGTTTAGGCAAATATTTTTTTGTAAAGAGGGAGGTTTCTGTTCCAGTAGTAGTAGTAGTGGAGTAGTAGAAGAAGTAGTGGCAATACATAGTTGGAGAAGTATTTGAATTGGAGGACATTCCACACACCGTGTGTTAAATTGCTGAACAGGACATTCACAAGAAGTAGAAATTATTATTATTATTACTTCTATCGTTATTACACTTATTACAGAAGGCAAAAGAAAGGGGAGCCAACGAACACAAATAGGAAAAAAACCCAAAAAAGAAATAGGTGGACTAACACCATTCCAGAGAGGGAGAAAAAATGTACACGTATTACACATATTAGACAAGTTACAAGTTAAGAAGAGACAGAAGAGATTTGAGACCATTATCCCCATCACACCATCAGTCCCAGTACCACCATAACCACACCACAAAGCAACACAAGTCTTCATCATCGTCGTCACAGTCAATGTGACATTTTATTCACAAAACACACAGACAGAAAGAATGGGTATAATACATATATACTAATACACGCAGAAATATTATTCATAGAGTGTAGTAGAAGTCGACGAACAACAACTGAATTAGCATAGTCCTCCTCCTGTGAGAGTGGTACCTGCAGAAGAACTACTTTTTTCAAATTGCTAAATACTGAATGCCTTCCTTGGCCATCATCATCATCCTCATACCTACCTACCACGACAAAAACGACAGCAGCAGCAGCAGTTAGCATACCAGAAGAAAGACTTTGAGACTGGGACGACAATTTATTTTAAAAGACCTGCTTTTCTCTATGTAAATAGCCTATAATACGTATGCGTCCTGCCATGATCACGACGATGACGATGATGACGACAATGTTGTGCACATTTTCTAATTCATTTGCATTTACTTTAGTAAAAACAACGTTGTTTTAGCTAATGGCAACTTCATAATAATAGTAAAATGCTCACAGTAGTGTGCCTCTGCTCTTGCCTGATCATCGCTATCAACAGCAACAACAGACTAAGCATCAAGCCAACGCAAATCTACTAACTACACGACGATGACACCGAGTGTTGCTGCGATGCGATGACTCGTTTTTTCTGTCTCTTTTTTTCCTTTCTCGTTGTCGTCGTTGCTTCTGCTGCCGTTGCCATTCGTACTCTTCTCTCTTATACTCACTATGCACTAGTACTCACAATAATGTGGGAATTTCTCAAGCTGACTTCGACTATTTTGCTGGTGTGCTGTTGTTAAGCGCAGTACACCTATACATATATATACCAATTTTTATTACGATCGTAAAACAAATGGCTTTTGTGTTTCTCTCATCTCTCTCTCTCTCCCTGAGCTGCTTCAACCATATATAAAGAGAAAATACAAGGAGCGCAAACAATACAGCTTATTCATTTTAAAAATGTGATTTCATTACAGATGATGGGGCGCGATGTTGCTGTTATTTTCATTTTTATTATTATTTTGCTATTTTTCTCGTAACGATTTTATAAACTACATAGTCATCACTATACACATGAATAAGCAGACATTTTTCACTCTGCAGTACCGTATTTTATCATTTAAATTATTTCAATTTTCAAGAGACCGGTCACATATCTTGTTAACTTTATCATCCGGTGATGGCTGCAGTAAGCCTGCCCAGAATTTAATAATTACTAAGAAAAGGACGATAAAGATTTCTGTCTGACTAAAAATGGGGAAAATTAGGTAACAAGCTGTTATTATTTTTATATCTTTAAGATCCATCTGCGATATTCTGGCAAATTACAATTATTATTATTATTTTGGTTTTTATTAATAAACGTATTAAAACTAGATAAATGTATGTCTACCTTTACATACTGTCTGCAATGAAGTACGTTGCTGGTGTAGTTAAATAACATGAAAATAATGAGGGGATCATAAAAACAGAAAGAAGCGGACAATTTGAGCTTATCGAATCGCCAGCATTTTTTTCAATTTTATGTGTTGGGACTGTATATGTAAGAGTGCAGTGCACATAGTAATGCTTGTCTATGTATAGAGGCTATACGTACAAAGAGAGGATTTATCTGTATGACCTAACCTTGCTTGTCGTGCCGACAAAAGTAGTCACTCTATGCCAAATTAGTAAACAGTGTGACGTTATCAATAAAAACCAATAATAAAATACGAATGATAGCACTAAATGTCAACAAATATCCCTCATTACTACAAATTACGATATTATATAATATATTATTTTATAGGTTTTCTGAAGGAAAGAAGAAAAAGAGTCAGGGGAAATGTAAGACATTTTGTGTAAATACAAAGGGAATAGAAGGGAAAGGAAAAGACACGAGTTATTTTTAAAGAGCTTTTGTTTACCGTCACCGTGATCCCAACGTCCGCTACTGTTATTAGTTTTGCTATAAGTGTGACTATTTTGTTCTGAGGAAGTTTATAAGAAAGCCCATCACCCATCACAGCAACAGCAGCATTGTTACAATGAAAAAGAAACATTGTTTAAAAAGGTTATATTAGTGAGTATGCGAAGGTTGTTGAAACTGTATTTCGATTTTTGTGAGTATGTATTTTCACATTTGTGAAACACACACCGCACGAAACAAGTAAAGTGAAACCCGCAAAGAGAAAAGGCGATGTAGTTAAAATGTTGTTGTGAGACAGAAAGTGAGATATATTTTGGCTGCTTACCGGCACTAGATCGATTTTTGGTTCGCTGGGAATTACTGCCTCCCTTTGTACCGGAGGAACTATTGGAATTACTAAAGGTAACATTGTTATTGTTATTATTAGGAGTACTACTACTATTGTTGGAGGGGGAATTGTGATGACCGGTGGAGGAGTTGAGGCTACTGGTGTGATGATGAGATCCACCCCCAGAACTCTGGTTGGAGCCCCCTTTATGAAAGAACAAATTGTGATGGGTAGCTGCTGCTGCGGCAGCAAAGTAGGGATGATGGTGAGCAGCAGAGTGATGATCACTCTGGTAAAAGTCCCCGGGGGACTGGTGTCCTGGTTGTGTGGAATATCCTCCAGAACCTCCACCGCCACCACCACTGCTACTGCTACTACTTGTTGTACTACCTTCGCGACTTGGTTTCAGTCCGCCGCCACTTGCACTATTGTTACCGCCACCGCCAGGAAGAGAAAGGAGGCCACCGGAGGCGGGTTTCACGTCTAAATCTACCCCACCTCCACCACCACCCCCGTAAAGATCTTGATGAGCTGACGTGGGTGTTATTGTCTCAGGCGTTGTGTCCTTTGGTGGAGTGGGAGGGAAGGGGAATATCGAATTGTGCGGATGATGTGACGAGTGGTGATGACCCGTTGTCGACGAGGAAGAATTTGAACTGGATCCTCCGCTTGACTTTGAGGAGGGAGTTTGATGAGATGAAGGTGATGTTGTGGGGGCAAATGAGCCTGGTCCTGCGGCGGCCGCTGCCGCGTTCAGGTGATGCGGCCAGCTTGCGTACTTGTCATTTATGCTGGCGGGCGAGGACGCAGTGGGCAGCCAGGGATGGTGCAATGGAGGTGGATGATGAAAGTGCGGACGACATACTTGGTGAGGGTTCGAACCCGGGTGGGATCCCGTAGGACTGCCGCTCATGGAGCCTCCCCCCTGCGACATTCTTTGCACTAATACAAACAATCACACAAAAAGATCAGCGTTACTTTAACTTTATGCAAATAATTCCCGAACGTATCTTAATTGCTGTCACCGCAAATACTCATGAATGACTAGTATCAATCTTCTAATTTACTCAGCCTCCCTTCATCATCATCAACACTAATCATTTTGCTATTGATATTTATTTCAGAAATCAATTAGTAAAAATAATCATGTCAAGAATCATTAGTAGATAAGCATTGCGCAACTCAATTCAAGTGGAAATTTTGGAGCAAGGAAAATGTCTTTGGCCGTTGGACAAAAAACTCTCGTTACATACCCTACCCACAGCCAGCCACTACCACACTGTCATTTAAGAAAAACGACAATGCGTTGCTGCGACTGGTACTGCACTGTTGTGACCAAGATACCCCAAACGTCTTATCATAGCATCATCATCATCCACTCATTCAAGCCTCACCTTTACCAATATTTATTAATACATTTTATCTTTCTACAACACACAAAGATACACGCGCTGATATCAAAGTGAACTACGCTTTTTGGTTCCTTTCCAAAGGGCTCATGGCTCAAGAAAGACAAACCAAGTCTTGGTCGGCAAAATTTACCTCAGAACTGGCTATTACGAGTAACTTTGATAAGGCAAACAACGTGATTACTTGTTTTTTCTGAATTCATCCATATATCCACTCACAGCAGCAACGCCCCAACTCATTCACTTTTTTCTACTCCTATCTTCAGTCAAGTACTCTCTAACCATTTTAGTTTACTTATGGTAGAGGCCAATTAACAAGACCACACGTTATTCTGCTGGTTTAACGTCGCAGTGGGTACGTAAAAATAGTAGCGGAGACTTATTACGCCGACGATGATGCTGATGATGTGCTTGTGGTATTATTACTCGTTTTGGGAGATCGTAAAAAGCACTCAACCATTTGTTCTTCTCTATTCTAATCTATTATATTCACGACTACAATACAAATATGACTTATATGCAGCGGCAACCAATGTGTAGCCACAACGCAGAGTGGTAGCACTAGTGTCGGTACAACTATTTTATCTCTCTCTCTCTCTCTATCAAGCTGTGCGCTTTTTTTCTCTTTTTCAGTAAAAAAAAGAAGGGAGCTAAGAGTTAGTCAGCATGAAAATGGCCAACGCTGCAAAAAGGGTCGGAAGAAAAACATAATAGAGAGATGTTGGATGTGCTCATATTTACAATACAACGGCTTGGATGATAGTCTTCTGTGGTATGTTGTGTGAACATGTCTAATCTCTCCCCAAAAATATGAAGAATGAGGGAGCGAGAGAGAGAGAGAGAGAGAAAATGCCTAGATACAGGATTCAAAATATACCACAAAGTAAGCAAAATTGGAGTACATGTATCTCAACATATTACGAGATTTCAGTGTTGTGGCTACTGAAATATAAGAAACGTGTTTTTATGTGTTTTTGTGCATCACCATAAGCTATATATGTATAGTTTTGGCCAAAAACTGAAAATTCACTCAAGTGCAAGAAGAGTGGCAACGGTGGCGGCGTTATTAATACTGCTGCTGCTGATGTATGTGTAACAAGAAGAGGTAATAATAATGATAGATTAGTGCCATTGCACTAGTACAACTATGACGAGTAGCAAACGAGCATATAAATTTTTACTTCTTTAAATAAGTGAAATATAGCAGCGGAATGGTACAGAAACAGCAGCAGCAGTGGGGACTAACAAGTGTGCGGTGCTCTTTTTGCTACCTTTAATCTATTTTTGAGCAAAATAGTTTATCTCTACTAATCATCTAACATTATCGCCAAAGTGAGAGAATTGTAGTGGCACGCACACGTACTAAAAATGTACACATATACTACTAGTCTTTCATTAAATTTAATGTTTACAGACACAAGTTCACCCACCACATGAAGTATAGTATTGGCAGTGCCACGAAACTTCATTTAATTAGCCAAAAAGTTAATCAAAAATAAAATTTAAACAATGTAAGAGTATCCATAAAGGAACAAAGCGCGTATATACACGTTTTAAGAATATTTTTTGGTGTAAAAATAAATTGAAGGCAATAATACTCTAATAGTGGTACCTATTTTTTTTTTTTACAGAAGTACCACAGGGGAAATCCCCGTTTGCTGGGTTTGATGCTTAAATATTTACAAATATAAATCTTTTTTATTTTAAAACATTTTCCCAAATTTGCATTGAAAACTGGATTTTTATGGTGAGGCAATGGATGGAACGTAAATAAAGAAACCCCCTTTTCATTTCTCAAACTTCCAAGAATACCAGCAAAAACTAGATAGTTACATTTAGCACAGTACATCCTTTGTGAATTAAAAGGTAAGCTTCGGTGGTGTTGCTGCAGAAAGCAAGACAAGAAAAATACCATTTTTCTGTCGTTGGAAAAACTTAGCCTAATCAGTGCAATATAATATGTAAAATAGTATCATCCAAGAAGGTTTTATTTATAGTTATAAGGTGTAACTTATAACTTATAAGATCATTTTTTGCCGCCGTGAAACCAACAGAATTGACAAGCCATGCCAATCCATTGTTATAAAATCAACAATGCATAATACATAATCACAAAGTAATAATCATGATCATTACTATTTTACCCCTATTTTTATAATGTTCTCTTTTAGTACTCGTTTATAATCGTTGGTAATTAAAGCACACTATGTCAATTTTAAACCTGTTCAAGTGTCATCCAATCTCTTGTTTATGATTACCTAAACAAGTTGCTACAATAACGATAATAATAGGATTGACCATTGTTAACACTGCATATTTTAAATTTTTTCTGCTTCCCTTTTCTCCTTCCCTACTACTGTCTCTCAGTTTCTTTCTCAAAAATAAAGTGAATAATAATGATTACCACGATTAAAACAGTATGTTTGCCTGTTTAAAGAAAACAACCACAACAATTGCCACTACCAAGCTGAGTTGTGTCTAGTACTGCGTTATCAGTATCATTATTATTCACGGGTTCACATAAATTTTATCTTGTAATAGGTTATGCGGATGATGTACGTACATTATATACATACATACTCTGTTTGTTCTTGCATCTCTAGTCTCGACAGGAAGATGTATGCAAGCAGAGGAGCATCGCTCATGTAAACACATAAAAAATTGCATTTATTATCCCATATTATACACACACACAGCCTTTTCCAACACTGCTGCTGCACTATTATCATCATCGTCATCAGCATAGCAGAAGCATCATCGTCAACCTATCATCTAACAACGACCATCAACAATATACATGCCTAAGCACAAACACACATACACACCAGCATACAGACACAAAGCACTTCTTTAGACAGAAAGCTGGTTCGTAATAATAATGGTTATCAAAGAAGTGAACAAGCCAATCTTACATTTATATCGCTAATCAAACAAGCCATTAAAGCCAACAAGGCATATTTTTTCGTATGCTCACGTATAAGTCATCTATATGTATATATATATATATATATGTATGGAGCGTTAACAGAAAGGAAATATATAACTGGTACTATTATACGCGAAAAGTAAATAACTACTTTGCTCGCCACTAACACAGTTATCATAAAAATGCACGAAAGAACATGCATATAAAATAACACCAATTCATTCGTTCTGATACTGTTGCTGCTCATCTTCAAAAATATGGTTTCAAACGAATTGCACTTTTTAAAAAATCATCCACTGTTCTTTTGGTACTATTTTGCAACTTATGTGGATGTTTGATATGTTGTGTGCGTTATACCTACTGTGCAGTAATAGATAAAATTATGCATGTATTGCAACATTCTTATCATTATAAAAGGTGCAAACTAGAAAAAAAACTTGAAAAAAATGTGCACTATAAAAATTATTCACCGCGCAGCGTGCAGGAAAGATCAGAGAGGAAATGTATTTCTTAAATGCGTGTATACGTTTTTTACCGTACCTATCGTAAAACAGGCTCTTTAAATAGAGATGATAACATCTTGTAATATTATGCGCCTTCCTAAAATGTTATTATTGCAAATACGTGCCGTCACCACCAAATTGCAATGAACATTCTTTCAGACGAAATTAAATTTTACGTTTTTAAAAATGTGCCCATTATTCCAGCAGTAGACTACATTTGTCATACCATTATACCTTGCATAATTTTGTGTATTAAATTAGACCTGTTGAAGCAATTTGTGCATTTTTTGCAGAAAAACTACCAATCATGCACCACATCATCGTCGTAAGCACTGAAAAAGTGTGGGTTTGCAAAAGGCATGCATGTAGTACCTAAAACGCTTATCATCACATTATATCAATAGTAATCTTGTTGTAATATATACAGCCACACAGTCATAACATTATTATTATTATATACCGTCAGTATCAATAAGCATAATCGTAAAGTATGTAGGTAGCCCCAAAATGTGTTGCATGGATGGTTTCACCGATAACCTTTTTACTACGGCTTGCTGGCATCTCATTTAAAAGCACATTAAGAAATGGAAAAGGGAAAGAACAGAAGGGACATGCATGAACATTGTAAAAGTATTTTTTAACAAAGAAAACTTTAACACAGAAGGTGAGTTTGTCTGCTTCATTCACCCAGGTTGTATTTTGGATTACGTCTACATCTAGATGAGAAGCAACACTTTACATACAGCTTCTTATGGCCAAAGTGGTGGAGATATACACTTAAGTGAAAATAGAGTGCAATTTGCATGAACCCTTGTGCCGATACACACTAAAACCGCAACACCCTTACACTCAGGATTGTTTAGGTACGCACACGTGAATTATCATAATTTTTATTGCTAATTTGAAATCCAAAAAATAACAACTTGACAAGTAAACACGAGACAGCGAGAACATGACTGCTCTGTTTCAATTGTTTCAATAATTGTACAAAATTCCATCTCATTTTTTAATTCCAACGTGATAACTTTGCGTGGCAGCTCACTACTTAGGCTAGGGTAGAAAAAATTGTGTTTTTTTTTCAACAGCGGAAGAGCATTTTCTTCCTTCAAAGAAAACAAAAAAGAGCCAAGACGATGATGGTTACGTGAACAAGAGGTAAGTATAGCAACAAAAAAGACTTCAAATTCCGTCTTGTCTTGTTAGTCCAAGTATAAGTTACCATTCTACCCTGTTGCCCCTTACAACACATACGCAGCATCGAGCAGTCTTTTAAACAAACAAAAACGGCAACATTGTTATTTATGAGCTTGTAAGTACAATGTGTCTACGTGTAACAAGTCTGCCTGTAAACTCCGCGTACATTTGATATATATAAGGAGGCATTCACAGACAATTTATCTAAACAAGCAAGGCATTTATTTAAAATATATGTAATCGGAAACGGATTTCGTTGTTGAACACATTATTTGTTCTCCTTTGATACGCATTGTTTGCGCATTGTTTAAACCTCTTCCAACTACCCCATTCCCCAGCAGCATAGCACTTTAACTGTATTTTTCTGTAATTCTTTCGTTTTTTCTCTCTTGATTAGGGTTTTATTTATAACAGCCACCACGACTCCCACTACTACACGTTCCGCTACAATGGCACGACCAACGTTCCTGCTGTTGCTTCTTTTGCCATCGCAACTACCAGCACTTCATTTTCAATCAAACAGGCCTGACATGACATGACATTATTGCTTTTCCCCATGTTTTGTGCTGCGTAATTGGCAATGTTGAGGATCAAGACGACAACGATGCTGCAAACAACTGTGTACAATTTACTTGTGGTTTCATTGGGCTGACTAATAATTGTGAATGCTTGTTTCACCAAAAGAAATCTCTCTCTCTTAAAATGATACATCTCCCTAATAATAAGTATTCCTCAATTGTCGTTCACACAGAAAAATGTTATAGTTACATATTCACAGCGTCATTAGATAGGAAGCAGTGATATCAAGAACAAAAAACTGAAATCCTTTCTGCACTCAAATTGAAAAGAAAAAACTTCTAGGGGAATGCCCATTATAATAAGGCAGTAAGTAGTATTTATTTTTCTTGCGCATAATAAACAAATATGCTACCTACCGGAATTATCTGACGTATACAAGAGTATGATGTATATGTGCCAGTGCTTGTGTACATCTTATATCTAGTTTTATTATTGATATCGAAAAATAAATGTGAGCACCTTAAACCCCGTTTTTATTGCCCTGTAAATAGGCAATAATACATACCAATAACTTCATATTTTGCATAAAGGGGTAATCGTAATAAATATTAAATGTCATTTTGAAAAATGGTGAAGAATTTCTTGTGACCAGAGACTGATTTTTATTACCCCGTGTGAGGTACACACATAGTATGAGTTCCTTCACTAATACTGCAGAATATCTGGCTGCACACGTACCAAATTCGTAAAAATCTCTGCGGTCTCTCTCCGTTAGACTTAGGCATTTTGCACAATTTTTCCATAATAATGGCATAATGTATGCATAAATATAGTAATAAATAAAGGAATATGTGTATATTTTATAACATGACATGAAATTCCACAAGTTACACACAGGTAGTAATATTTAATGTCCTCTTTTATTCCCTCCATCCATCCATCCATCCTTCCATTTAACAACTTACTGCAGTGTCTCAATAAATAATAAATAATAATAAAAAGGAGGAAAAAATATGAACAGAAAAATTGAGAAGACCAGTCAGAGTCCCCACCACAATTTTAATAGGACAGGATGATATTTATACAGTGAACTTTTACATGACATGTCGTAATAATAATAATAATCATAATTTTTGCACAGACAGGACACTTACGCATACAGTCGCTTTGCGCATTGCAGAAAAAATGTGCTGTTTGCATGTACTTCATTTAGAATTTATTAATCGGGGAGAAGGATGCCGGTGGCATTTTGCAGTGCATAAATTTATTTTTAAATGGGTTTATACAGAAATACTACAATGCTTATACCTACACTATCCTATGCATAAATAATGAGGAGAAGTGTAACGGATTAAATTTATAATGAACAAGGTTGAGGGGAACCTGAGTCTATTGTATTTTTCTACTTTGGACTATTGTTGCCACCGCTTATTGCTTTCATTATTATCTATTGAGTGAGTGTGTGTGGTTCTGTGTGATTTTCACAATCTCGAATCTGCACAGGATGATAATGATGAATGATGAGCAATTTGACGAGCTTTGAAAGTTTTGTAAATACATAATGGCTAATTAATTTTTCATTTTTTTGTAATAAATTGGCTAATCTGCTCGAAAGGGTTTACCACTATGCCAGCTACTGCCTCAAGGGGCTTTTTGGATAAAATATCCTTACCTTGCTCTTCCGGTTAATTATATGGTAACAAAATAGATATTAAATGAGATATAAGAAAATATGTGAACGGTTATTACTTTGAGAGTAGGAATGCATGGAACCGGAATAGTATCTGGCTACCCGTGATGTATTAGTGACTTCACTGAAGAAGACATCGGCAGTGGCCATATCCTCCACTCCGAGACAGTTTGAAGATGAGGTCGTCGTGTTGTTAGGAGTTGCGGATAACGGATCCGTTGCTATGCTTATTCCGGAAGAGGGTGATGAGCAATGAGAATGAGAATTGGTGGAGGAGGAAGTGTGCTGTTGTTGTTGTTGCTGTTGAGGAGGATAAGAATGAGGAAGATGCAGATGCAGGTGATGAAGATGATGATTCACAGAGCCGGTTGAAGACGATGAAGATGTTGGCGATCCAAGGAAATGCGTCTCCATATATTTCATCAATGCTCACTAAAGCTAACGCAATTTTATGTCAGTAGATCAAAAGTTCAAGTCTCTATATGATGACAAAAGGGTCACATTGTCTGTCACAAGTTTTTCTATTTTATTATTGTGCAAGATGACAAGGTGATTTTTCGAAACATTTTTGATTACTTTACACCCACTAGACCACAATTTAGTTACAAATCATAAACTTTTACAATATATTAATGTGATGAATGACACTGGGAAACATTTTTTCACAAATTAGAAAGGGGTACCACTAAAAGTTTTAAACTGTCGTTTTCCACTTTAACACTTCCAAAAACTTTTACAGTCAAATATACTGTCAAACAACCTCAAACATTTTTAATCAATTGAATCGAATGTCACTGGAATAAAAGATAGTGACAGCGCCAAAGTTTATTTCTCCAGTGAAAAACAGCTACAATAACTATGTATTATTCATTTTTCACACAAACATTCCGTCGGCAAGGGCGAACAATCACTTTGTTTTGCAGCTCAATTATGACAAAAGATGTGTACAACAAAGATCTGTTTGACAAATCAACTGTCAATGTAAGTTTGAACTTATCTATCGCTATTACTACCTAATGAAACCCTAATATCTCAATATTCGGGCAAATGGTAGCTTGAGTACGCATCTATAATGCACGTACCAGCTTTCGTTTTCGCTAATGTGTCGCTGTCGTCGTCGTCGATAATCGACTTTAATGGTAACACCGAAAATAAATGAGATTGAGATAAGATAATTGTTGCCTATACATCCAAACACCTACACAATCAGAGGCACAAAAAGTCACTGATGTACACACATGGTTTATCAAAAGACGAAAATATCAAAACACCACAACAGTTTTCCTTTTCTTGGAGAGCGGCTGGAGAAATGCTGATGCTTTTACAAGTTCCTAGTCAACTGTGTATTTTCTCCAAACTAAATGTGCACTATTGCTTAGCACTGCTCGCCATATATCTTTCTCTCACTTACTGTGTGCTTTCAGTATGCGTATCAAACAAAACCAAACTTTTTCTTCTTTTTTTCGTCTTTTTCACAAAACTTGAGTTTTTATCTCAGCTGCATGCACATTGTACACAGAGGTATAAAACATACACCCACTACAACGCCAACAATTCATCTAAGCATGTAGTGTAAACGGTAATATTGTGTCGCTGGTGTTGCGCCTGCCGTTGCTGATGATGACGCTGACAACGAAGAGGATGATGCATAATATGAGAAAATGTATGTGTTCATATTGCTTTGTTCTGTGTGCTCATAATAATATCGCTTGTCAGTTTTCCTTGCTTTGCGCTCGCTTGCTGTTGCTGGATTTTGTGCTGCTGCTGCTGCCCGACTCGGAGCACACAATCACTATGACTGAGGCAAGGGAAGAGCCGATAGCAAGCTTTTTCTTATCTCCTCAGCATCTTCTCCCTATCTATATTTTTGGTTCTTCTGCGTTCTATTATTCAACGACCGTCGACATCGTAGTCAACGAGCAGAGGGAAAATAAGGGAAAAAGTTTCTCGTTTTTTGGTTTGCCTTTTTCGTTCGTCTAGTCGTAGAACGTACAATATACTTAGTGTACGATACCAGAAAAAGGGCTGCTTACTTCTGCCGCTGTTATGCTGTTAAAACAGATATATCGTTTTTGTGATGTAGATGATGGTGATCCTTGCTATTCTTCCTGGCTTGCGTTTTAGAGGAGCGAGCGAGAAGAGACTCGGAATGTGACTGTGTACATACGTACAGGAGCAGCGTACCATTCTCCCCCATCAACGTCTCAATATGAGGAGCGCCGTAAGAAATACCAGTCGTTTGCTGTGCTATCGATGTGGAGTAGTAGCAAAAAGCATTTTGTTATTGTTGGAGAAACACATGTGGATACACACATTAAAACTCTGCAATAGTTAGTTATATGAGGAAAATGTTCGTATCTAAATGTAACAAACAACAAAGTGTATATCCCTAAATATACGTGAGGTTGTGTGTTGTAGGGCAGCAACAGCAGGGAAGGAATATATGAAAGGCAGAACAGCGGTAAGGCATCTATATACTTGAGCATACAACAACACAACATACAAGATAAAAAGTCCATTCTTCTCCTGTTCTACTGATATGATATGAATGGGGTGAACAAGGAACACACATACCTAGTTGTACGATAGAGAAACAAGAGTTTAATGTTGCTGTGCTGCTGGTTTACTAGAACGAGAGAGATATAATGCACGAAAGTGAATACAAAGCTATGCCGATTTATATGGATGTCTTAGGGAGAAGGAGGTGCCGTTGAAGAGTGGCTAGGCGGAGCCTCGTCCCGGTAGACACAGCCTCCATATCGAGCCGCTTCAAAGAGGAAAATTGTGATTTTTTAGTCTGTCCCATGAACAAACTGTGGCCACTGCCCACAAAATATAATAAGGATATTGGATATATAATATAAAAAAAATATTTCTCTCTGCACAGAAAATACTGAAGAGATGAGATATTCCCTGGGTTTCGTTTCGGCTTCTCCAAAAATGAACGCAGTGTGTGTTGTAGAGAGACACTGGAGTGTGCAATATCTCTTTTGAAAATTATAACGAGAAAGCGAGGAAGAGAAAAAAGTTCTATTCATGCCATTCACCAACAGCAGTTTTCATCGTGTTGTTCCAAAAACGACCAAACAAGCACAGCTGCACATACAAGTTCAGCAAATTTTAAAACGTTAGAATTTGAAGAAGAGAGAGAGAGAATGAAAAGCACAAATGCAATGTGGAGCCTTCAAAAGAATCTTCGGCTCTTAGAGAAATGATGAACTAAGAGAGAGAGAGAGACGACGACGATGATGTTGCTGGTGGTGATCATCATCAGATGCGACACGATGCAGAAAAATTGTCACAAAATCAGAGAGACTCATCATCCGAGTCGTCAAAAATGTGTGATGTAATTTATTAGAGAATGACTTGTGTTCTTTCTATTTTCTGCTCGTCATTCGTTCTAGTTCGCTTTTTCACTGTAATAATCACTCCAAAAAAGTGTCGTCAAGGTAGGAGGAAGGCATATATATACTCATTCTGCAAAGCACGCTTTCATACAACTTTTTAAACGCTACCAACACAAGTAACACCATCGTCAAGCTGCTGGGTTAACGATCATCATGATCATAAAGAAGTAGTCCATAAAGATGGAAGATGAGACATGATGCGACATAATATCACGCATTGATTAGACTTATCAGTGAAACCATCTTGGTTAAAAACCTCAGCCAAGAGTTGGTGGTGGAATAAGTCTGTTCAGTGTTCATGTACATATTATGCTCATCTAGGTAGGCATGTATATCCCAGGCCACTCTAATTCTTTTTGGCAATAAACACATTTTCACGCTCTCTTCTTGTCAGTTAGTTTTTTTTAACAAAGGTGATATCTTGATCAGTCACTAGCCCACCATTCTCCTCAGAATTATTATCATCATCGCGTCAGTAGCAACAACTGCAACTGTTTTTCAGCTGAGCCTGTACCACGGGAGCGTGTAGTGAGGATAAATAAAGAGAACACAGTGCTCTGCACACGCATAAAAAATTGATGACTTATCGTATCATATCATATTTTACTGCTGGTTCTCAACTTAAGTACAAAGATGGAGAATTGGACGAAGGAAGAGAGGGAAAAAGAGTCCCAACCTAACCCATTATTATTATTGTCACCTGAGCTCACCATCTACCCCATACATTGGAGTGCTGTTGCTTGCTGATATAAAAGAAAAGCTTGTCTACCTTCATCATCGTCGTCAACACCGGAGTATGGCCAACCATTACCATTTTTTATTTTATATATTTTATTCAGGTTATATACTTTGGGGTTTGTCCTTTTTTGCTCTAAACATCACCGCCGCCGCCGTTCCAACAACTGATCATCTCATTTGATCATCTTTTTTCTCTTTTCTTTGTGGCGGATTGTGTTGATTACTGTGATGGTGTCGTTGTCGCCACCATCACTCCATTCATTATTCTATTAACCTACCTTCTGTCTTTTTTAGGAATTGATGAAAGAATCATCATCTTGTGTAGGTTATATTATAGCAACTTTGTCAAACGGGATGAATCTGTGTAACAAGGGTATATGTGTATTGTGAATGCTTATGTCTGTCCAAGTCGATCATTTTTAAGATGGAGGAGGTCGTATTTTAGTGTAACATGCGGGAAATATAATGACAGACAAACGGAACGTAAGCATACCATTGCATGAGTATAAAAATACTTGGTATATTATTTTAGCTGAGCACCCCTTGTCAACCGACCCAATATAAAAAAAGTGTGCGTGATACCTGAACATCTTCTGTGGTGGTGTGCAGAAAAACTGGTAGAGCATATTACAGAACAAAAGCAGACAACAGTGGTTACACTTAGATATTTTGGTATATTATTCTCTCCTGCAACAATAATGTCATTGTTGTCAGCACCTTTGGCGCTTGCTTTTCACACTTCATAAATAAAATAAACGCGCCATGCAGAGAAATACCCCAGTCTACAGTAACACTATAGAGGAAGTGTTTATAAAAAAGTTATTATTCGCGACCATATGTGCATGGCACATGTATAATTGCAAGCAATTAACCCAGTACGGTTGTTAGCAAAACTCACCTATTAAACTCACCTTAACGGATACTGGGATTGCTAAAGACGTGACCGTTTTATAGAAACAATAGGACTTTACGGTTCTTCTCTTTCAACTTTTCAAAAGGAGTGAGATTAGTTTTAGAAGCATACCCAGAAGATGTCAACGAACCCACTAGTTGGGTGTTATTGTTTGACAACTTGAAACGATCAATATTTGACCTGTATTGTATGCAGTGGTATTTTTAACCATTGCAGACATACAGACTCAATGGCACATTAGCGAGAAGAAGTACAGAAAGCTCATACCACAATTTATATACATGCAATTATTTTCTTAACTGCACTGAAAGAAAACTAGGTATGCTACCAGACAGCATACAAACCTAATAAACAAAGTATTTACATGCTGTATTTTTATAGAAGAGGGAATTCCCTAATCAGATTGGCACCCTCAGTTTTTCTCCTACCCTGCAACAAAGATCTTTTGCATTAAAAACAGCATAATTCTCTCTCCCGAAAGAACACGCTCGAGTAAGAGAAATAAATCTGTGATTTGTAGCCGGGTACTCTTTTAAAAATAGCAATAATAAAATCACGATAACTGATAGTGTACCAGCACTTGGTTAATGTATACTTATACTACAGCAAGAAAGAATGATGACAATGCCAATTTGGGGTTGTGATGATGATGTGATTTGATGATAATGATAATGCGACGCATGTTATGCATTAACCGAGATAGCCCTGTTAGGTAATCGTAATGATAGACGTTTCTGTCCATGACCTAGACCATGGAAAAAAAGAGTTTAGTAATACTCAGAGGAAAGCTGTAAATAAGAAGTTATCAGAGAGAAACGCTCGCTTTCCTTCTTTTTCGTTTTCTGTAAACGGCAAACCTTACGGAGACGGTGACTGAGAAAAGCCGCTTTGTCACTCTTATCTCAGTGTACCCAGTCATTCACTTGCATTTTGCGTAGCATTGGTTCATTCGAATTCTTCGTCATCCCTAGTTATAGAATATGTTCTGGTTAGCTGATGATAATGATGAAAACACTACTTCATATGCAAGTTTTGTCGTGTTTGTGGTTGTGAAATACAGCCGTGTAACATATTTGGAGGATGGAAAAATCGTTTAAAACAAACAACAACGCCATCATCAAAATGCTGTGGTGTAGCCGCAGTATTATTACATATCTGACGGAGAGCAATGATCGTTTTGAAATGATACCCTTCATTTCTTTCATCATCTCCTTCAGTGAGACGAGTCGATCTGTTGATCTCTCAAATACGTCCATTGTGTATGTAAATATGCTGATGGTGGATGTTGTCATCAGATGCATTATCTGTGGTAATCGCTTATTTTCTCTATCTTTTTCTTTCTACGTAGGTCGTGCTACTTTCCTACTGAAACAAAGTGAAGATGACGGCTCTGATGGTAACAAGCAGTAGTATATCTGTAAGTGCAGGATTTTTAAAACTATCCTACAGATTCCTTATTCCTTGCCTATCAAACAAAAATTGGTATAAAGAACACATGAAGAATAGAACAATTGTTATCTTATATTAGCCGATATGTTGCTGCAGCTCCTCTCTGACTGTTGCTGTATTCCCTGCTACTTGAGTAGACAAAAAGAGAAAGGAAATTGCAGGATGATGTACATGATGATTATTAAAAGATGGGGAGAGATGAACTTTGTTGTGATGGAAAGGAGAGAAAAAGACATGAGCCCATTCATTCTCATCTCATTAACTTATCTCTTAGTAGTATTTCGCATCATTTTGTTGATAAGTACATTCTAGCTTCAAGCAATAGAACCTTCTTCACCATACAGCCGAGAAAACCGGTATATTACGAAGTACAAAAACATTATTTCATTGTTTGTATTTTGTACATTATCTGCTAGTGATCAAAATTACCATTAAAACAAGTGCAAAATGAATTTCCACCGTATACCATTCAATCAAAAGCGGAATCCCCTTCATGTAACAAACCTTGGCTGAATTTCAAAAAAAAATATCGATTTATGTCTATTTAATACATGTATATGCTCACGATATAAGCTTATCGATGACGAGCTTTCGAATGAATTGGGAGGATGGAAAACGAAAATCTGTTTCACGCATGTTTACTGTGCATCAAACAACGACTAGTAACCTTACATTATAATAATAGCCAACAACGTGATAATATCTTACAACTATTCACTTTTTCAGCACAAAATGCTAATCTTATTACGTAAGGTTATTGATTACGCTTACATTGTAAAGCGAGATGTCTGATTTTTACGTTTATGTGCTCATTTTTTACCCAATTATTATGTATTTAGTGTTGGTGGTAAGTATTTTACTTGACGAAGAACTACGGAGAGATGAGATGCGCAGATGAGATTTTCTCCTCCATTTTCCCCGTTCACTTTGTTTTGACTGAGCGTCATAATAATGCGGGTGGGGATACGTTTATACGAAGCGCAGAGCGCAGCAGACAGAGAAAACATTTCTGTAAAAGGTAAAAGAACAAGGCAATATCAAGAATGATCATCATCATGATCGTCATCATTATCATCATGATAAAAATATACCAAGCAAAGTGAGGGGGAGGTATATTTGAAGAACATTGGTAGTCATATTATTATTATTATTATTATTATTATTATTATTATTATTATTATTATTATTATTATTATTATTATTACCATTATCGTAATCATAATCTTTCATCTTTCCTTCTAGAGCTCTCTCTGTCTCTCTCTCCTTCCTTCTTCTGTGAGTTTTCCGTAGCAGTGTAGTTTTTTCTTGCTTTTGGGTAAAGTAGTTTTTATTTTCTCGTCCCCGTTTTCTTTTCCTTCGTATAGAGCAGCAACAACAGCATAGCAGCATAATGAGCTGTGATATGATGGTTTTATAGGATCTTTTACAATGTGGTTATGTGATGTATGAAGATGACGAGCAGAAGCGTGTAGCATGAGCATGGAGTTTTTTGGAGAGAAGATGAAGTTTGAAAAAGAGCTGCAGCAGCGGCAATGTTGGTACTGAAGTGGATGTTAGTTTTAGACATTTTTGTATGCGTAGGTGCATGGAAAATAGTAGGTACAGTGCGTAATACATGTATGCGCTCTCTTTTATCAGGCGAACAAGAGAAGGAAACAAGATGAAGAGGAGAGATGTGATGTGGTAGAGAGAGAGAGAGAGAGAGAGAGAAGAATAAGAGGAAAGAGAGTGTTTCTTTTCTGCGTTCGTGCCTTGTTTGGAGAATAGATGAATGTGAAGGCGTGTCTTGGTCGAGTACTTGAGAAGAGCGGCATTGCACAAGGGAAACTCCCAGAGGAGGTACACCAGCGATAACAAACTGACTGTGCATATATATTATAAGAACATAGACAGGTATGTATACTGTACTGGTAACGTGTATATAGGTGCATAACTTTCATATTGTTCCCCTATCTCTTCCACATTTACAATCCCATTCACGAGAGAAGAATACCAAGTGAGAGAGCGAGAGAGAGAGAGAGAAAGAGAGCAACAACGGGGAAGTGGAGTTTCAGAGTGAGAAATGCAAAAGGCTCACATAGTAAAGAAAACGCATCACATTATTGGATTCAATTCAAGGAGAAAAACGGACTCAGAGTCTGTAAGATTTGAAGAAGCTTCCTCTTCTTCTTTGAGAATGCTTCCCTGCCAAAAACCAAGTGGAAGAATACGATGCGATGGTTTTTATAATATATTTATAAAAGGAAAAAGTTTTTTATATTCTTTTCCGTGCTGCGTCTCTTCTGTTGTGTTAGGCAAGGATCCTGATAAGTGTCTGATAAGATGATACGGAATGAATTTCTTATTATATGCCGTTGCAAGAGAAGAACACACAACACTTTTCCCGTTTCTACGTGTGCCGTATGCCTGAGAAATATCTTTTTGTATGTGTGTGTCTGCAAAAGGGAGGGAGGGAGAGAGCGACTCACTCTGAGTTTCTCCTTCCGGATCCGGATTCATTCGCTAAAGAGAGATAAGAAAAGTAGTGTTTCGTGCTGCAGAAAACTAGAGTATGCTCGTATTATTTTGGATACGGAAGGATGGGGAGAGATGCATATTACAACATTGTAAAGATTGTGGTACGCAGTTGAGGGAGGGAGCAGCACGCCAGAAGGAAAGTAAAATGAAATACAGGGAGGGACATGGACAAGTGAACGAAAAGAAAAAAAACGAGACCATTTTTATCTGGTCTGTAGAAAAAAAGAAAACCAGATATGATATTCTTTTGTCATATAAAGGCGGAATGATCGACGACGATGGTAAAAGGAACGGGAATATTTTAGGGAGTATACTAACAACTAAAGGAAGATAGCCGTCAATCAATACAATATTATACAGAAAACGTTTCTCTTGGTATGAATGATAAAATATTAGGGGCTTTTTGGGAATCCGGCTTCCTTCCCCCAACTGTTTTGTTGCACATCATTTACCATTTGAATTCCTACAAATATAGAGTATCTTATCTCCAAACTTGTCTTGCGATCAATGCGATTGGGAAAAGGAAATGTAATAAAAACCAAAACCGCGCAATCCACTTAACAATACGGTTCCTGGAATGTGTTCTGAAGCACTGTTCTTTCATTTGTTAATGGATGTTTGTACACATACTCATAAAGACCCAATATCATTGGAAGTTTATGCGATATCTTCTTGAAAACCAAGGGAGTCAAAGAAGTTTAACTAGTGTACTGTTACGATTCATGTAGCGATGTTTTCAAAATAACACCCAAAATGAAACGTTTTAGCAATCCATTTTTCCCTTTTACTCCCAGTCCGTGTTCGGTAGGTAAGTAGAAGTTCATTGATTTCTAGATGACAATAATTCTCTGGGTTTATAGATACAACACATACCTATTATCAGCAGTAACACATCATCGCAACACTTTTAGGTACATAGTGTGTGGCTTCTATGATTGTTAATCTGAAACTTCTTTGGAAAGAAGAAAAATAGCTATACAAAAACTGAATAAAAAATAATATTGACAGAAAAGTTGAGAAACAGGACGTGCTACATTAAGCAGACTTGATGATGACGGCGACGCCTGCCTGGTTTGTTCATCTTCCCAAAATGGAAAGGTTCGTCGCATGATTGTTTTCACATATTATGCATATAATACATATTTCTAGCCCTGTGAGATGGATAACTAATGTGAATTATTTTTATTCATGTATTTATTCAAGCGATAGCATCAGCGTGAGCGCGAATGATCCGTACGTGCGTACGTACGTAACGCAACACAACAGATCGTGTGTCATTTCACTTTGGCTCTTCATGGAACACAAGCTCCTACTATTATATTCATAACAATATGTTTTCACAGTAATCACTATGATGAAATATAAATCTTACGTCAGGAGAACATGGTCGTCTATCATTTTTAAAATAACACTTTGGGATTGAACCTTTGTGTATTGCACATTGCAACCTTTTCCTTCGCCAAGTAACACAATAAACAGGAGCAAAAAGAGAACATTCGGGAACAACAAAATTATTCATATATCATACAGTCTTGTCTGAAAAAAGGGTTGACTGACTGATCATGATATGAAGGACGTTGTAGGAAAAGACGTTTATTTTCCGTATGTTGTTGTACCTCTACATTCTACAGACGTAATGTAGTAGGTATATTTACTTGATAGAAACGTCGAACAACGTGCATGCGTACATTGTATTCCTCAGTGTAGCGTCGGTATAAGATTCTTTTGTACTACGAAATGAGACACAGAATGAGAGAATACTATTTTCCTCTTTCATCTAAAATCATTTCTGAGGGTTCTTGCTGAAGTATGAAAGT